>VVHJ01045480.1:0-29558 GCA_015107715.1 Tylochromis polylepis
AAGAAAAGCCGAGAAGCTTCTTCAGTTCCTTAGAACTGAAGAAGCTTCTCGGATGAGAGGTGAAACGTTTTCAAGAAACTTAGAGAAGTCCAGACGCTTTTCTTTCCAAGCTCCTTAGATTATGTGCTTTCAGTTTTATCTCTATTGTAATTTGCTACTGATGTATTAAATTGGAGAGATGTCATTTTTAAAATCATAAAAACATAATTTGTTCTATAGCCTGATAATTTTTTACATTTTCACATGTAGATCGAGGTGTTCAATTTGTCAGTGGGCTATCAGATACGAATGCTAATATTGGAGAACGGGTGGAGATGTCTTGCAAACTGAGCAGTGAGACCTCAGAGGGGCGCTGGTACAAAAATGGGAAACTGGTAAGTCAAAGAAGTAAAATAGGAGTGTAAAAAATTGCCACAATTCACTGTATATCACAATACTATAACTACAATTTATAGACTTTGTTCTTTTTTCTACAAATTTTAGTTTTCTACAAAAATTTTATATAGTTAGTCACTTTTTAATTATTTATTTACTTATTTATTTATTTGTCTAGCTAACAAATGAAGATGGGGTAACAATTATCAAAGATGGAGCCTTTCACAAGCTGATAGTTGATTGCTGTAAAAAAGATGACGCAGCTGTGTACCGCTTTGAAGCTGAAGGACGTAAATCAGAAGCAACACTTAATATTCAAGGTCAGAATAAAATGAGTAATGTGGCTGTAGCACAGCAAAACATATCAAATAATATAATAACAATTTTAAAAAGGTTCTCATTGTTTGAATAAAACACTTTTTTTACTCTCTCCTAAAGATCCACCAAAAATGGACCCTGATGCACTGGGAAATTTCACAAAGCCAGTTATTATAAAGGCAGGTGAAAATGCTGAATGGAAGCTGCCATTCTCAGGCCAAGCACCAATGACTATACAGTGGTACAAGAATGATGATGAGCTGCTCCCAGCCCTCAATGTGAAGATTGAAACTTCAGATTCTGAGAGTCGACTACGCCTCACAAAGTGTCAAAGAAAAGACAGTGGAGAGGTGAAAATCAAAATCAAAAATGCATTTGGTACAACGGAGGCAGTATCCAAACTTATTGTACTGGGTGAGTTTTCCTCAGATATAATCTGGCAGTTGAAAGCAGTTTCTGTGATAACAGCTGAGGACATGTTAGACATGAAAAAAAATAATCACGGCTTCCATAAACAGGCTGTAGAAAAATAAAGTTTTCTACTTGATAGTGCATATGGTATACTGGCAAATGTTTCATAAAAAAGCCCTATGAATAAATAAATAAAGGCTTTTATTGCCACTGAAATGATAATGCTTTTAATTTTCCGGAGATGAATACAGCAATTAGTGGGGTATGTTTGGAAAATTATGACTTTGTTATAGCAGAAATTATGGACATTAGCTTAACGGTTACATATTATCTGGCATAATGACCTGTTCTAAGTTGGTTCTCTATTATATTTACAGTTTGTTTGCTTATGTTGTGCTTTATTTACTTACTTTAATTATATTGTTCATAGTGGTGTGAATAGTGAAGAATTTAGTCGGTAGCTGGTTTGAGGCCCATCCCCATGTTACTGCACATGCAAGTATGAAGAGAGATGTTTCTGTAAGAGCAGAGCCTGTCTACAGAGAAACCTGAGCTTTATTGGTCATCTCTCTATGGACTGAGTAATTATTCACTACAGTCTAATTGCCATAATGCATGAATTCCAGAATTGCCAACAGAAGTGTACTGGATTGATGCTTTCAATGTGAAAATATCCATTTATTATCTTTAAAAAAGCCAGTCATAGAAATAAATCCCTGCTTGTAAAATGACCATGCGTCAGATAGAGGCCTGTTGTGTTGAGCAGCTGAGGTAAATTTAAAAAAAAAAAAAAATGCCCTGGTTGCCATTTGAAGAAAAACGGTAGAAAAATGTAGAATGTGCAATGTGATTTCTTTTCATTTTGTCAACAGACAAACCAACACCCCCACAAGGGCCTGTGGACATTATGGAAAGTGCTGTAACATCTGTTGAATTCAAATGGAAACCACCAAAAGACAATGGCGGATGTCCGATCACAAGTTACATCATAGAACGACAACAAGTAGGGCGAAATAAATGGTCAAATCTCGGTGAGATACCCGGCAACAGCCCAAGTTACAAAGATTCAGATGTGGACCCTGGAAGGAGATACTGCTACCGGATCAGAGCCAAGACTGCAGAAGGCATCAGTGACTACCTGCAGACAGAGGACATACCAGCTGGTGTATTACGTACGTTTTTTGTTAATGCCTTCTTCTTTATTACTTTTCCTTTGGTCAGTTTAGACCAGGTATTACAAGGCATGTCTTTTAGTATCCAGGCAGAAACACTTTTTGTTTATTGCAGTATAACCCTGACTAACTTCTGAGCAGTTAGTCCATAAAGAATATATACAAAGCTATATTAAATATATTAAAACACTATCACTGAATTTATGTATCTAATAAATACCCTTCCATTCACAGCTATCAAGATATGTTACATTCACATACCAATGCAATATTCTTCCAACACATTTTGCTTTCTTTAGTTTTCAGCCATCTGCTTATTATGGAAATAATAAAAGTGATGTTGAGAAACATGGCATGGCAACATTGATTAATATTTCCCCCACAGGTTATCCTGGACCGCCAGCTGTACCCAAAGTGGTCAGTGCCTTTAAAGACTGCATTAATTTGTCATGGAGTCCTCCATGTGACACTGGAGGAACCAGAATAGTGGGATACAATTTGGAAAAGAACAAGAAAGGCACCAATTACTGGAGTCTTGTAAACCAAAAAGGGCCAATTACAGGTATACAACTTAAATGCTGAGCTGCAGGAAATGTCATTGGCTAAAGACTAAAAATAAATGCTTGCCATGTACCTGCCCACACTGATGCAGATTTGTGGTGATATAATTGCTCCTTCCGTTGTCTATAGATACAAAGTATGCAGTTAGCGATGTATTTGAAGGAGCAGCGTATGAATTTAGAGTGTCAGCTGTCAACCTGTCTGGTGCTGGAGATCCCAGTATTCCATGTGACACAGTTATTGCAAGAGATCCAATGAGTAAGACTTGACACAGACTTATGTTTTACTGGGTTTTTTTGTTTGTTTGTTTTTGTGTTTTTTTTTTTTTGGGGGGGGGGTCAGTCATGAAAGTCATTCTTTAAAGTAAATATAATTCACTCTGTTGTGTAATACAAAAGCTTCACTCTCATATTACTGTTATTGCAGAACCCCCAGGCAAAGTCACAGACCTTAAATTAACATCCTCCAATTACACGACATTTTCGCTGTCTTGGACTAAACCTAAGGAAGTGCAAGGGGTAGAAGATGAAGCCCAAGGGTATTATGTGGAGATCAGACCAATAGAGAACCTTGAATGGAACCGCTGTAATGCAACTCTAATTACTCTAACGTCCTACACTGTGCTTGGCCTTAAGGCAATGGCCACATACTGGGTGAGAGTAATTGCCACCAATTATGGAGGTGATGGAGAACCACAGAGCTTTGACAAGTATATCATTGCTATGCCTCCTCCTGGTAAGAAATGCAGTTTTTATAGTTTGACAGTGCATGAATACAAGTATAAATTGGTTATTTTTAAAACAAGATATATTTATATTTATTTCTCACCAAAAAAGCCAAAGAAAATATGCAGTTTTTCTTCCAATACACATCTACACAGAGGAACAGTCGTCTCAAAAAAGGTTACAGTTGTCAAAAATAATGTTTGTGTGCCATACACCCATTTAATATCTATAGATAAGAGGGACAGAGGGTGAGAAATGTTGTGACAAGACAGGTTTTGACTGAAAACACATCCGATAGGATTATACAGCCCAGCATGGACAAAGAACTGCAGTTCAAATGCATCATTTCACCAACCATAGAAATTTAAATCTATAGTTCAAACTCAAAGAAGAATTGTTAAAGAAAAACTAATGAGTGCATTTAACATCTTATTAATAACTGTTAGTTTTATTCTCATTACTAGTACAGGTTGTCTGTGTAACTGAATTATGACTAAACAAGGGATGTCTCTTAACAATGGAATTAAGATTAATTATACCCTGTGTGTCAACTATACAGAGAGCATGTCCTCATAATATAGTGGAGAGATTTAAAAGAATAACTAAAGAGAAAAAAATATAGAACTCCCTCAGCAGCTTTAAAAATTATACATTTAATCACTGTAATCTAAACCTATCCCTCACAGTGAAACCAAAGTTCAAAGACCGCAAGATGAAGACCTTTGTGGTGATGAAATCTGGAAACACTGTTCGTCTCAACATCAACTTTGAGGTCTTTTACCACAGGCTTTCACTCTGTTCACTGTGTGAGCATCTAATCAGTGGTGTTAGTTAATATATCAATATATTAATTTGATTCCTATGCTGTCATCTACAGGCATCTCCCATGCCTGAAATTTTTTGGTTAAAGGATGGTATTCCAGTACCAAAGCATGTAACCGTTACCAACTCTGATAAAGGATCTCAACTCTTAATTCCTACATCTGAGAGGACGGACACTGGCATCTATACCATTACTGTCAAGAACATTGTTGGCCAGGAAAGCTTCAATGTTGAAATCAGAGTCACAGGTAACTGTCCAAGTGCCATAGCAATGGTTTGTCATTGTTAGGCTAATTTAGACCATATATTGCAGCCAAATTAGAGTAAAACGGTGAAATCCATATATTATACTGTAATTTAGCTGGATACAGTTGCATGGTAATTGCAGTTGTCATGTTTCTGTTAATAAAGTCTGCAACGCGATCAGCGGAGGCCAAGCTTTTTAATTACTGCATGCAGGAGACCAAACAGACATCAAACATCACAGTTATACAGTCAGGAGAGCTCTAAAACAGAAGTGGAGCTCCCACTCCGTTATACATTCCCAAGAAAAGGGAGGAAGTCACAAACTGATCATACCACACATCACGCGGCTCGCTATGAAACCTAACAGAACAATGGGTATGCTGTTTTGTGCCTTCGGCGTTATCAGCACCTGCAAAGGGAGTCGTTTTCTCTCAACTACTGAGGCTGAAATTAGTTCATCTAGTTTTAGACTGTTCAGTGGAAGTTTCTATTACAGTGTCACAACTAAGCATATGCATAAGCACTGAAACACTTTAAATGAGAATAATAGAAATTTTCCATTACACAGTACAGAATTATAACTTAATTTGATGACTTGGATTCTATTTTTATTCAAGCTGCCATGGAAACATGTTTTAGCAAATACAAGTGATTAAAGTAGGAAAAAATACACACAAGGATATTTTTAGAGAATAAATATATTCATACTTTAATGTACCACATAAGTTGTACTACTTTAAGATCACATTTAAGGTATGCAACACTGCAGATAAAGGAATGCATAAAGCCATAATGCTGTGACTGTAACAAAATATTCCAGTCCAATTTTCTCTCTCCCTTTCACTTTGCCAAGAAATCCCCTTTTCCCCCAGCTACGCTTATTGCTGCAGCTAGCTGTACTTGTGTTAGGAGTTTTACTTCAGTCAAAATAATTCTAATTCAAAGCCTAACTGACAGAAGCTGTAAAAAAAACTATTTCCTGTCCAAACCATCAAAGGTACAATTTAGACTGAAAATCAGCAGCCTAGCCCTGCTATATCAGTAATCAGTATTTCTGAATCTTTAAATGTCTCTCCAGATGATCCTAAACCTCCAGGTCCAGTGGAGCTGGAACAGAACATCTCAGGAACAGTGACACTGTGCTGGACTCCCTCTCCAGATGAAAAGAGGGATGACAGGCTGCACTACATGGTATCAAAGAGGGACTCCTTCAAACGGACTTGGAGAACAGTGGCAGACAACCTCTTTAACAATAAATTCACAGTTGTCAACATTTTGCCTGGACGGCAGTATTACTTCAGGGTCTTTGCTAAAAATGACATGGGCCTTTCTCCACCTTCCGAGTCCCCTGTGTTCGAAACCAAAAAGGAAAAAGGTTTGTTTCAAGTTTAATCATGAAAACGATGCAAAACTCGCAATCATTTCTCACAAACTGGCAAACTAAATCATTGTTCCTAAGCTAAGCTAAGTTCTCAAAAAAGTGATGACTTATTTAGGCAGTTAAACTATTACACATCCCCGACGTTCACTCATTGTTAGCAAAACCGGAGTATAAAAATGTTAATGAGATTGTCAATTAAGAACCTCTTAATAAGCCCTTTTCTGTATTCAATACAAAAATGGCAAAGAAAGAAAGATAGAAACAGGGGCCTGGGAGTGGGCGAGAATAAAATATGCACAGGCAGCCAATAAAAGATGGCAAAATTGACAATGAGAAACTGCATGATAGCTCTAAATATAGACTCAACACGTATGTATACATGCAAAGAATTATATAGTGGAATCTAGTCATCAGCTCAAAGAATACAACAGTAAAACTAAAATTCACAAAACAAGCATGCACAAACCACGACAGCTTTTGGATATTTTCAAGATGACTCCAAATTTAACTAACTGGTGGAACAAAAGCTTGTATGGAAAAGCTAGGTATACATTTCCAAAAATACTGTACTAACAGTACAGTGAAAAATGGCACATCACTGTATATAAACATGTACTTATGAAAAGACAGTTAATTTGAGATGTTAGGAGGGTGCTGTAGAGATAAATAAATATTTTTTTTTTAAAAAGTACTGCCATTACCACAAAAACAGAGCAATGGGGGCAAGCCAACATGTCATGTCAGACTTTTCTGTTTCAAATTTTTGTTATAAGTTAAATGTTCAGTTAAAGAAAACTGTCTTACAAGCCTACTAATACTGACTATATGGGACACCGGGGACAATTTCAAAGCTTTCTCTCAGTTACCCAGAGATTGTTTGGACTTCACCAAATCATCTGTGAGCTTAAATCTGTCTGCTCATTACCTATGGTTTTTAAAGATAAACGCATAATGTACTTTATTCACAATCTTTATTTAAATCTAAGAAATCAGATTTGAAATCAACATAATAATGTTTCAACATAATAAAAACAAATAAAATTTCACCAATTAACACTAACCATCCCTTATCACAAGTGTCCCAGTCTCCCCTACTTAATTATTATTTCGTTACAATATAATTACTTTTTGTAATTCTTTGTTTCAGAAAAGTTCAAAGTAAACAGGCCAGCGATAACACACCTGAACTTCGATTCTCCTCCCTCATTTATTGTTCCCTTGAAGAGGCGTACAGCTCCACAAGGTTATGAATGCTACATGAGCTGTGCCATTAAGGGCGATCCAGCTCCACGTGTTACGTGGTACCGGAACAATATCAGCCTCAACACAAACACCAACTACCACATCACAAATGTATGTGGAGTCTGCTCCTTGCTTATATTGAGAGTGGGACCCAAAGACAATGGGGAATACAAAGTCGTCATACAGAACAAACTGGGGACTGCGGAGTCATCAATGACGCTGAACGTCAGAGGTATTCACAAGGTTTAACAATCATGAAGTTTTTACTAAATTGATTGCCTGTTGTAACATTTGAGTTTGCAGTATGTAGATTAAATAACCTCAGAGCAATATTGCTTCTTTTTTTTTTTTTTTTGCAGAGTGAAGATGAGCCACAGCTCCTGGGAACAAGCCGAACAAAGCCAATTACACAGAATTTAAAACCTTGTAATAATTTCAAATGACTAATTTCTCCACCTGTGTGGAAATAATATAACCAATAAATAAAATGTAATGGAAAATGTGGTCATTTTTGTTTAAATGGTAGATGTTGCAAAAATAGTTTTAAATATTGCTTTTTATTTGTTTTTTTTAATTCTGGAAAGGGATCCAAAGCATTTTGAAAGAAAGACAGTTTGAACATTTCAACACAAACGTGAAGTGCCATTGGTAGTATGTTAAGATTAAATTTATAAAAGACACCATTTTCTCAGTCCTCTATACAGCTGTCATGTTCACACTACATTTCAAGGTTTGCTATGGCAAACCACGAAATATACAGGTTAACTGTTTACTGCAACTGATATGAAACATGATGAAACAGCTCTCTCTTGAGGTGAATGTGCAGTGTGACACCTGGATGCCACAATAAGGGAGGGTTAAAGACAGTCACATGAGATGGCAGAGAGATGGAAATATTTCCAGGTATTTGCATGCTATGTCCAAAGAACCACGATCAACATAAAAGACTACATTTCCATCTTACTTTCTATGTTTAAAATTAAGTCTTTATTATAAATATATTAGTGTGAGAGTTAGTGTTTGTCAAGCCCTTCCCTCTTTTATTGACCGTGTAAACCTGTAGTTTTAAACATTCCTCAGAATCAAATTTTGCAGTAATTTAGTGGTAATTAATCTATTTAGGCGTATGATTTATAGGTTGAGCAGTGTTCACAAATAACAAAAATTATATCAGGGAAAACATATGTTGCTGTAGCTCAGGAGGTAGAGCAGGTCATCTACTAATTGGAAGCAAGGTGGCGTGCCAAATATCCTTGAGCAAGATGCTAATCCCAAGTTGCTCTATGAATGTTAGATAGAAAGCACAAAAAAGCATAGAAAAAAGTGTCTGTGTGAATGAGGCAAGTTGTCTAAAGCACTTTGAGTGCTCAGGTAGAGTGCTATATAAGAACCTGTCCATTTACCATAAATGTAACAATCAGCTCAAAAAATTACACATTCCTTTTGCACTTCGAATGGTTCCAAGTTATTAAAAATTAAAAGTGTTTTCTTTAAGATTCTCAACTGTACCGAGCTTGATGCAGACCTGGCAAAATTGTAATAAATGCAGTTTTTGGCACCCCTTGCAACTTTCACAAAATATAAGAACCTAATGGATGATCGCTAGTTTAAAACAAAACAAAACAAAACTAGGGTCAAGGGAATGTGTAGATTTATGGATAATATGATATCTTAACACATCTCGATGTGAAGCCACACTTTGCTGAATCATGTTCACAGAAGACACCCACCTCTGGTCCATTCCCGTTGCTGCTTCTATGGTGAGGTAAAAATCAAAGGAGCTGCAACAAGAAGCAGCTTCCACCTGTTGGAGAAACTAGTGTGGCGAATGCTAGTGTTGGTCCTTGGCACCTTTACAGTCAGGCCTCTCAGAAGAGGGATTTATGTGCAACATCAGCACAATCTTAAGAAACTGTTTTTACAACAGTAATACCTCCAGCAGGTGATGGAGATCACAGAAGCACAGAGAGGTTAACTTTATCGGCTCTCCTCAACTGGACTCTTAATTAATATTAAGTACTTATATAGTTACTTATTTCATTTAGTGTCATCTTTCAGAAATTACTTTAAAACAAACACACTCACTGACACACATTTGTTGTATCCTGCATCATTTATATACAACATGAGTTTTTTTGTTGTTGTTTTTTTTGTTTTGTTTTTAGCAATAAATAACATAGTGGAAGCAGTGTGTCCCGTTTTCCTTCTCACCTGATTTCAGCCACCATCCATTTCTCCTGAGGAGCCAGTGCACAGCTGGGTCCACTCAGCAATTAGCCACCCAACAGTATAAAAGCTGTTGAAGCGCTGTTCACTCCTCCGGTGTGGACCAGCTTCAGTGCTGTGGTGAGCTTAGGTGTCTGCGTCTGAGCACCACGACCTAGGCAGAGGTGTGTCTTGACAGTATTTGGGTCTTCAAGCTACTAGATGGTAGCTAGTGCCTGTTAACACGAGTAGTGTTGTGCTGTGCTTTGTGGTGTTTGTTCTTTTCAGCACATTTTAGATTGTTGATATCCAATGATGGTTTGATGAAGACCCGTGAATGTGTCGAATCTTTCCAGTGTTGTGCCAAAAATTTATTTCCAGTGTTTCCATGTGTTTTTATGTCTAATGTCTATACTTATATTAGTAAATAGACTTTAGTGAACAGGATTTACAAAGGGGTTATATCTAACATTTAAAAATCACCTGTTTTGCAAGTGTCTTTATGGTTCTGTTACTGTACATTAGTTCTTTATGGCCACTTAAAATATCTTTATAAAAAAATATTGTTTGGTTTTTTTGTTGTTGTTGTTGTTTTTTTTTGCAATTTCTGCTATCCTCTTGGCCAGATTACTCTTTAAAAAGACATTTTTAATGTCAATGAGACTTTTTAACTGGATAAATAAAGGCTATATAAAAGTCACTTTCCCAAATTGTGGCTTCTACCTTATGACAGGAATGTCATGTTTGTGGCTCAAGATGATTTGCTATCATTCAAAAGGGATACATTTGACATATGTTTCACTTGTAGCAGTTTAAATACGGGCAATCACTTTTTGGCCAATACCAGAAATCAGTTTGTGGCAGACGAGCACCTTTTGGCACAACAACGGCCCTCGTTTATCTTTGGTCACGTGATATTCTGAAGCCCTATAAGGCTCTCGACACAGGCCTCAGGGCTTCAGTGTCAGATATAACATCACTGTAGATGCCCTTTGTTAGGTACAGCACTATAGTCACCTATTTGAGTTTAGTTTGTTTAATTAAGTAAAAATGTCGGCGGTATTGTGGAGAAAAAGTCATCTTGAGTTGGGTTCAACTTTAGGAGCCTTTGGTCATATTGATAATACAATCTGTTGATGGTTTAGCATCTCCCAACTACTCTATAACAATATATACGAATACAACTATCTTTGATTGCTGTGCAGTCCAAAATACCCATTTACCATGATTGTTAGCATACAAGGCCACTTTACCATTAGACTTATACTTTTTACTTTTTTTATTTCACTCTAATTTTAAGTAAATATCTGAAAGTATATTGACAATACATTGAAGTTTCAGTCTACATACAGCAACCCCCACACACAAATACTATAGGCTATGCCACTTTATTTATAACGCTAGCTTGATTGTTGACATTGCTACAATAATTTGTTCAAACTCAGAGTTGTCAGCTTTCGTTCAGCCATAGGTCAGTACCAGACTGCTACAGCTATGGTTGGGCTGACCATATCAGATAAGCTTTGGGTACCTCATACTGATGGACCACTGGGGTTAAAGAAAGATTGTATTATTGTAAACCTCAAAAAGCTGAGTTAAAAGGGTGATGAAAGTGTATAATGTCTCCAGCTCACCTCATTTGGAATATGTGGCTCTGCTGTGCAGTGATATGGTAAATGTGTGCTTTATAGTGGTTTAGCCTGTTGTACTGGTGGAGATTTATAGGAGCAAGGCATCAAAATGAATAGGATGGAAGATTTGCTTCACTGTCATTTTGTTTTCTTCAAAAAGACAATCAGGGAATGATGGTTGTAAAAACAACTCTTTTTAATTTCACAGACAAAGCAGGCCATGTGGGCCCAAGCTTTAGAAGAGATGCTGTCTTCGTTCCAGGTGACTCTGGTTGATCTGTTTTCACTTCACACCCTCATCAGCAATACTTCTTTTGAAGTCAATATCTTTTTATGATATTGCATTTTAAGTATTTTTTAACAATAAATAGTATGCGTCTATCCCAGGTGGGATGTGCCCCCCCCTGCCCAGTTAGTCACATGTCAAGTCACAGGAGGGCTGTGCAGCTTTGCCAGGAAAACTAACAGAAAAGAGAGGATGTTCAGGGAGAGAAAAAAAAACTGAGGGGGAGGATCTTGAAGATGAAACGAGGGAAGCAGAAGAGAGCGAAATGCAGGAGGACCATGCAATGGAAAAGCAAGTGGGCGGTGACATTACTGGAAAGGGAGAAGGAGAATAGAAGAGGAATGGCAGGACAGCACAGAGAGTATGAGGGCGCTGATGAGCCCTAGCAGAAGGGACTGAAGTCAGTTCTTGGATATGGTTTTATGAAGGGGAAGTATGTGAAGTAGCTTTGGAAGCTGAAATTCTAAAGTGAAAGAACACTGTGGGCTCACAGCAAACAGCAGTACTGATTCAAGTCTTATAAAGTTTAATCTGAACCATATTTGTGCATCACATTTTTGTAAATAACTTTTGTAAATAGCTTCAGATCACTTAAAACATGTTTTCTATTCCACACTGCTGTTGTTGTGCGACATAAAAGTTCAGCTGAATTATCTGTCACAAAAAAGTGGATTTTTGCAGTCCTCCATTTCCCCCAGTTTGGTCTGTAGCCTTGTACTATACACCTTTCAGGTTTTAGTTTGTTTTAGCATGTACTGCAAAGTATTGTATCTTTACTTGAATTATACAAATACAAGTCTTGACAGCACATGTGATGTTGCCATTATTAATGAATGAATCAACAGAAAGATGGAAAGGATTTAAAACATAAGATTAAAAAAACACACCTGAAACGTGTTAATCACAGCTGTGTGTGTGTATTACAGTGACAGAGAAAACAATGTGCTCTGTATGACACTTTATTCTATTCAGTTTTATGTACATAATCCAAAATCACAGCAAGGGTCCGTCCATCCTCTACCACTTATCCTTTTCAGGGTCGCGGGGGGGGGCTGGAGCCTATCCTAGCTATCCTTGGGCGAGAGGCAGGGTACACCCTGGACAGTCTGTCGCAGGGCTAACACATACAGACAGACAACCAGCCGGAGTACCCACGCAAACACGGGGGGAACATGCAAACTCCACACAGAAAGACCCCGGCCAGATGGTGGAATTGAACTCAGGACCTTCTTGCTGCGAGGCAACAGTGCGAACCACCGCACAGCAAGGGTCAAATTGCTATTTATGTTTACTAAATTGTTTTTATGTCTACTAAAGTACTATGTAGCAGCTCTAAACTGTTATGTGTGTTCCAAGTGTACATGCAAGTACATCTGTACACAGTTCTCTCAGCTCTTTTGTGAAAGTTACTGTTTTCTGCCAGCAAGTGGCGCCTGGTTACTGCCATATGATGATGAAGCATACTCAACAAAAGGGATATGGAGAAAACAAAACCTGTCTAACGAGAGGATCTGTGCCATGTATTGTTATTTTTGTTTTTGTAGCCAGTTTACAAAACTGTTACTGCTAAATGTATATATACCTCAGGTTTTTCATGTTAAGTGGACTACTGTCATCCTTCTGTGGTCTTTGAACTGAAACTGATTAAAATGCAACAGCAAGCCCTTTTTGAAGCGACTGATTCCTGCATTGTTAGAAGGTTGCACTTTATGTAAACTGTACCATTTCACTGTTGTCCAGCATGAACAATAAAATAAATACATAATAATCCCGAAATCTGTAGTTGCAGTTACATCATGCTCGATATGCTCCCATCAGCATTCCTGTAAAACTTGAAAGTTGTGGAATTATTTATTTGATTTTTAATGAGATTAGAGCACATGCAGATGATGCTTACACTGACTGAGGCTGAAACGAGAAATAAAACCAAGCCCTAGTTGTGTATGACTAAGATTCCTAAAACTTTCACCTCTCATAATGCTTAGGAACTACTTCGAATCGGATATTTTGCTAAAAAAAAAGTGTGTCTTTACCACCGGCACATGTTTACAGCAGTGCATTATTTGTGAATAACTCACAGAAAATGTACCTTTTTTAGATAAAGTAATGGCAAACAACAGAATTTCAGCTGGTTACATTGCATTGCAACTAATGTAACCACAGACACATGCAACTTGGAGCTTGGTCAAAAGATTAACCTTTAACGACAGAATATACTGTAACATATAGTATACACATGTCTCCATGTACAAGCACTCTATATATTTTCAATATTACTTTTCCTTTCTTTACCACTGTACATTCAGATGTCTCTTCTGCTAGTTATACTGGTAGGTTTTCATTTATTTTAATGTAACAGCCTTGATTCCCTTTTGCTTAAAGGGACTCTATTCCAAATCACATTTTAATGCACAAGGGAAAAAAAATACTTCTTCGCCTTGAAATAAGTTTACTTGCGTTTGCATTACATACCGTATCACATCTACAGAATTTACATTGCATCACATTTACAGCATAATATGCAAAACAGGGTTTTCTTAAAAAAGAAAATGTAATTTGTATTCACCCTATAACACTATTAATGTGACTTTTTATTTTATTTTTAATTTTTACTCAGGTTTCTGAATCCTTTGAGAATCCTTTGCACAATGCTGCTGTCAAATCCTTCGGTACACACACACACACGCGCGCACACGCACACACATTGCAGCCCGCCTACTCCCCTGTCCCACCACTTCCCCCCACAGATCTCACAC
This sequence comes from Tylochromis polylepis, assembly GCA_015107715.1. Taxonomy (NCBI): domain Eukaryota; kingdom Metazoa; phylum Chordata; class Actinopteri; order Cichliformes; family Cichlidae; genus Tylochromis; species Tylochromis polylepis. The sequence continues at coordinate 14,132 of VVHJ01045480.1, forward strand.
TTGTGCAATTGTTTCACTCTCTTCTGATATGCAATGTCTCACTATCACGTGAAGAAGACGCTCGGATTGTCCTTTAACCAAAGAAACAAACAAATCTGATTTTAATCTTACTGGATAATAAATACAAATCTCTCTGCTTCTCTTCCGTTTCAGAAGAATATTTTAAAAAGAAAATCTGGACATACTTCTGACGACAATACAGCTGCATGCAGTGGTTCCAGCTGCCTAGGAGCGATGTCATCTCTACCTTCTCACAACAAAGATCCGTCACGCATCAGAAAGCAACTCTCTGACTCTTGTCCAGTTTCATCTGTTGCCACTACTAAGAGCCTGCGGGTAAGGCCTGATTGTCTTTCATCTTTTAAGTGTTTGTTTAGTGGCAGGAAATGCCATAAAAGGAAAACATTAACTTTGAGGTTCAGTCATTGTCGAAGAAATGTGTTGAAAACAAGCCACAAAGGTATTTCTGAGCATTGGAACACACATAACTCATCACTGCCTTCAGTCCAATTCTATTTCTTTGGTCTGTTTTGTTTTTTGGACATAATTGTGTGGCATTAGCTAATCATTTCATATGATTCATGCAGTACATATATAATTAGGAGAAATTAGGGAGGTAGAATTTCTCAAAATATGCTGGACTTCGTGTGTCTTTAATTGTTCTTGCAACATGATTACAATGTTTTATTTTGGTACTACAGCTGGACATTCAGTCACTGCAGAGGTGATTCGGTGGTAATGTATCCCAATACATCCCAAAGTATGTTTACCAAATAATGTGCTGGTTTTCCAATCTAAATGAATTGTGTGTTTTCCTGTAAGATAGAATAGCTTACCTGTAGGATTAGTTTTTTTATTGCACTCTAGGGTCTGTGCACTGAGATTATGAGATACGTGTAATAAACCATGTGAAGAATATACAGTTTTATATTGTTCATTACTGTGTATGGGGATAGTTCTAAAGACCATAGTAACACATAAATAAGGCTACACATTGATGTTGGTGAGCAAGGGAGAAGAAAACTTGAAGGAAATGTTGTAATAAGCAGTTAGTCTTATCTGTTTATGCAAACCAAGAACTTCTTGAGAAAAATATATGGTGTGACGCAGAGAAAAGTTTGTGAGAGAGAGGGCAACAGGAAGAGAGGAGGAGGAGGAGGAGGCAAGAGAAACATAGAGAGAAAGAGAGAGCGGAGGGGGTGAAAGACAGGATGAAGAGGAACAGAAGGAAAGAGGGACAGAGTGCTAGGAGGACTGACTTGTGGGAACCCAGTATTTATGGATGTTTATCTCTCTGCTAGTCCTAAGGGAAGCTCATATTTTCCATTTGGGAATAGCTGGTCATTAGACAAAAAGTCCCTCACAGAATCTGGAAAGGCTGGAGGACAGATTTCAGATGGAGTCAGTCCTTCATGAGACAAAGACACAAAAACCTTTTGATTAGCATCTGTTTCTGTGTGATACTGCTCAAATAAATCAGAGCTTTTTCCAGGTCTGAATACAGTATATTGTTCATTGTCATTTACCTAGCATGGCAGGGTGTGCAGAAATGACTATTTCCTTAAAGATCCCATAAATGTCTGAACTGAGGCGTATCACTGTGTTTACACAATGTGCCTTTAACTTAAAATGAAGAATTCCGCATACTCTCTCCATCATGTACCTCTAACGCATAGGTTACGTGTCTGCTTTTTGGCTTAAGTTTATACCACAGTCTCTACCAAAGGCGTCTGAATGAATAAAGATGCAGTGTAAACTATAACTGTGTGGACTGTTTTATATTAACAAGTCAATTCTCTGTTTGAATTTTCTAAAAGACAAAATGCAGAAGTACAGGCAACAAGCAAGATCATTACTTTTACAAGCTTTAAACAAACTTATTGTTTGCACTAAAAGAGTTACAGTAAGAGCTTTTCTTATGATGAATAAACAGAAAGCCCACTTGAGGATTAAAAGGTGGGTTTAGAAAAGACACGTGGCAAAGCTATTTCTGTCTACTGTAGGCTATATTTTGTTTTCTTGCCTTTTAATCTCTCACATCACACAAAAGTGGGCAGCCATGCTAGTATCTTTACAAGGCTGTATACAAGCACAGCAGTGCTTTCAGCTAAATGCTAATGTCACCACAGGAGTTGGTATATATTTTCTTTTGCCCTCTTAGGTTAGTATGTTTGTACTATAAAGTTTGCTGATCAAATGGTAAAAATCCTACCAGATTATACCTACTGTAGACAAATTAAAAGTGAAATTCTGTGATATAACAATAACAAGTATCTAAGAAGTCCTCCAAGCACACAGCAGTGTTGCTTATTTGTTCCTATGAGTCTCTATAAAGAAATTCTTTATATGAATATCCATAATCTGTAGGCATGGGACACGATGTTTGGTAGTGAAAAGGTTACTGTTTATAGTCTGCTTGTAGTCTGAGTGCTACTGACAGATGATTTAGCAGGTTTGGGTGCATCCAGGTAAGCAGTCAGCATGGAGAGCAAAAGAAACAACATTTGCAAACACATCCAACTGTTGAAACGAAGACTCCAGTCTGACCTTTTTCTAAAATGACTGTTTAGTTTTGCTTTGGCTCTCTGTTTATTTTTCATTTCCCCCTGTCATTTGGTCAAGTTCAGGCACAGAAACTGGTTGGTTAGCATTAGAAAACAAGTGCAATCTGAGTTAAAACACACACAAAAAAAGCAGTAAACACATGCGAAAAAAACCAACTTTATTTCCTATACTCTATGGTGCTGAGTTACACCCACAGATTGTATATAAAGCTGGACATAGCCGCTGTGACATCATCTATTACTGATCCTGCAGCGAAACCTCTAGCTGAGCATGTTCACCACTGCCAGCTGTTTTGAAACCAAATTTCATGAGCGACATTAAACTCAGCTCATAGGAAATGGAGTGGAACTCGTGTGGCGTTTTATAGTCTTACTGACTACTCAAAGGGCTTTGGACTACAAGCTTTATTATATATATTCTAAGCACTTTATCTACCTCACGTTTATGGCCAATTTAAAATTAACAGATAAACCACAAATACATATCTTGTGAGAAAAAGCCTTAGTGCCAGTACAAAAACTCATGCAGGCGCAGGGACAACATAATAACATGCTCCACAGGGAAAGGCATACCTTATCAGTGACAAGACAGGCCTATTCTAAACAATTCTCTATTTGAGCCTCAATTTTTTTGCAGTAATGATAAACATAATTCAAACAAGTGCTTGAGAGCATTCAGGGGGCAGAAGAGTGTTTGTTGAGCTCATGGATCAGAGGAGCCAGTGGATGTTTTCTACAGAGTCTGACTTCTATTTGCAATCATAGGCACTATGATTGGCCACTAAAGAATAGAGGCTCAAGGGACTTTTGCAATGGCTACAGTCTTCAGAACAGAAAGCTAAGCCCATTGTTTAGATACAGTCTATAGTTTCATTACAGTTGAATGTGGCAGCACAAGTGTACATTTTACATCCACTTTTTTTTCTTATTGTTGCTAGTGGTCTTAACTTTAAAATGAAATTTCAAGTCACAAAAGGAAACAAACTTTAAAAAATATGCCATGGCCTTCCCAGTCACTGGATGTCAGCTGTCAACTAAGCAGAACAGGTCTGGAAGACTTTGTACCAGTATATATAGTCTTTATATTTCATACCATATTATATTTACTAACCTTATAAGTTGATGTATTATCCTATATTTTGTCATCTGCTAAGGAAATTATTTCCTAGGTCCCAAAAAGTTGATTCTGTTCATCTGGATGTAGCGTTTTCAGACATTTCCTAGGTCAGTCGTAAACAGTAGTCGGTGCAGTAGTTATTACCTTTTTTGGATGTGTTTTAGCTATCTGTGCTTGTCAGTTTATTTAAGGACTCATTTCCTCTCCCCCTTTAACTTGGCTGAGAATTTCAGACTGTCGTAAACCTTTTTTTTTCCCACTAAAAGTCCCTTTCAACACAATTCTTGAACAAGTAATTTTCTAGAAACCCAGACATGCAATTGCATGAATATTGATAATATAGTCTGTATCTATATTCGCTGACATTGTGCATTTAATAAAATATGCTCTGAGTCCAAATGACCTTCATTTTACTGTAACAGTCTTATGCAGAAGAAAATGTTTGTGCATTTGCTGGAAAATGGGGTTGAAATGGTTCCTTATGCAATGTAAGGTTTAAGTTGGGGTTAAGCACAGCTGATATCTTGATTAAGATAATCAGGAATGTTTTTAAAAGTGCTTACTGTGGATGTCACACTGTATTATTTTTTTTAACTTTGGTGAGATTGCACCCCTTTCTAAAACATTTCTTCTCATTTCAGCATGAGAGGCTGTCTAGGTAAGGTTCTTCTAATTTGATTTACACCATCAATAAGAAACGCATTCACGTATTACCAGAATCACAGCAAAAACAGGAATCTATCCATTACTGACAGGAGTATATCCATTCAATTGGGCAAAGAGTGTGCTAAATCTGAATGAATAATTAATACATCTCCTGTGTCTTCAGATTGGGATCATCTGATGTCTCCAATGACACATCTACAAACCATGCTGAGTCCTACTTTTTACAAAGAGAGAACAGACTATCTGCAAGGAAAAAGGCACAAGAAGAGACAGCAAATAATGACTATAAAAAGGTATGTGATACACCTTAAATACCAATATACACGACTGTTATAGATTGGTAATTTGTAGATACTGAGTGCTACTTTTTGACAGTACTGTAGATGCTCATGTACTGTAATAAAAGAACAAAAATAAAAAGAGCACACAGAGATTCAGTGGGCTCAATAATTCTTAACATTTGGATTTAAAGAAAATGATGAATAGAATGGGAACTACTGCTGATAATATTCAAATCTAATTTCAATTAGAAATTAAGTATGTAAATTTAATACCACTGTATTCTTTGAATGTTGGCAGATGAGGAAAAAAAAATCTAAACTGTTTCCTTTGGGATTAAAAAAAATAGTTTATGTATATATATTTATATGAAAATGTATGAATATGAATCAGAATATGACAGTGTCCACAGCTATGCTATTACCTCTTTCAGCCACTAATTAGACAAAGCAATTGAAACAATTGGATACAGGTGCTATTAGCATGCTAACATATTGAGGGGGGCAGATACTAAGATGCTAATGGATCCTATGTCGCTTTATGAAAATAATATGATCACCAGAGGTAGCACAGTTTATCTTGACAAACATAAGTGCCATGAGTGATTCATCCAAAACTTGTTGAAGCATTTCCCTCACAGCCACTAATGTGAACATCATGGGAGAAAAAAAGTCTCCGAAGTCAATATGATTCATTATACGTGTAACACATATACTAAACCTAATAGCAATCTAATGTTTGTCAAGATATTTTAAGAAAGAAATCTGACCCCGATGGCAAATGATGAAAACTGAAACTACCACAAAAAAGGGTCCTGGTGGCAGTGTTTGGTAGTGGAAATCCTAACATGTGGGTATTTTGTAGATGTATGAAAAGGCACTGGCAACAAATCAAAGGCTCAAGTCCCGACTGGAAACAAGTAAACAGGAACTCACCATGATTCAAGACCAGCTGGAGAGAGCACAGGTACTGTAAGCAATGGTTGAAGTAATGATCCAGAAACACTGGTGAGAAACAAATTAACCCTTTGTTTATAAAGGGCAACAGTCCATTTTTTTACATAAATATGAAACACTGACTCATGATAATACAGAATCCAGAATCAAACTGTTTCCATAAATTGCAATTTTTCTCATAGTAATCTCTCTTTGCTGCAGAAGGGGAGACAGGATGACTGTGGGGCCAATGTGCTAGAAGCAGAAAAAAAGGTATGGACTCAAGAGGAGAACTGTTTTTTAAGTATTTTTACTCATTTATTTTAATTACCTTTAATGATTATACTTAAAGGAAAGCTGGACCCTTAAAAGGAGGATATCAGATATGGAAGAACAGCTGAAGGTAAATGTTTTATAAGTGCCTTAAAACTGGATTTTAACATTTAGTCTCTTTTGAGAATATACAGTAAGTGTTTGGTCTTAACTTGGTGCTGTGGTCTCAGCTGGTTTGTCTTCAGTGGCTTTAGCTGACATCATTTGTCACCATTATGCTCTGCTGGCTGTGGAATGTGTGAGCACTGCAGCGAGTGAGCAATCAGTATTCATCTGCAGTGTAAAGCCCACAAATGTCTGCTGTGTTCTGCCCAAGTGAATGCAAACACAAACCTCTTGTTGTGTGTGAATGAGAGACCTAAACAAAGATGCTGGTCTAAAAATATACCTTTACAACAGAGAAATTATTCAGAACTGGTCTTGTGTCTGTCTGTTGGTGTGTATAAACACATTATTGTATTTGTTTAATAAAGATCAGTCTGTCCTTTATTCTTTAGGCCAGTTTTCTTTCTGTAACAGTTACTAATAAGATTAGAAACCAGAAACCTTCATAGAATGTATATAAAAGATGGACCTACCGTAGTCAGTATGATGACAGGTTTGGTTAGAAAAAGGTTTAGAAGCCTCAGGCCATTTGAGTGTTTTGAAATTGGAAATGATGGATCAGATTGAGAACCCAAGAAGCACTGAACACTTATACAGTAGCAAACTATGAGTCACAAGTTAGGTCCTCTCTGCAGCATACCTGGTTTTTTCCATCCTATTTGACTCGAATGGGGTCCAGAATGTAAAAAGAGAACTTAAAAGTAGCGACTAAGACCAGAAACTCATCAGGAGAGTGTTTACCCTGGCCATAGATCAAAGGAGCCAAAAAGCATTTTTCCCATAGACTACTATACAGCTGGACATGCAGGAACCATCTCATGCTGGTGATAAGAAAGACTGTAGGTTTAAGGCACTTTTGCATTGCTTTTCAGACCCTGAAGCTACGGCCATCATTTATAAACATCAGAAAACTTGTGTTGAGTTTCACTTTAGGCCAGACCTTGTTGCTGTCCACTTTGTGAGCATGAAAAATGTTTTTTTCTCTTTTAGAAGACACCTTTCTGTATCGCTGCGTTTCCCTTTCCTGTGTTATGCACAACTTTTAAAAAGTGGTCCCTGCACAGATCAAGATTCATTGTATTTATTAACATTGTATGTAAATGTTATGACAGTTATGGGGTGTTATGGTGACTGTCGATCAAATCTAGTGAAACAAATTTTCTACTCAAAGTAAATATTGTTCATAGCAAAAAATGTTTACTTGTGGTTTTGCAGGCATCCAAGGTTATGCCTTTGTTTTAAGAGGTGGATTAGCATGTTTTCTGCGGGTGGTTTGTTGTTCTCTGAATCCACTACCTCCCATTTGATGTGACCAAGGCTGAAAAGATTGCTGACATGACCAGAAATAAAAAAACAGTCCTTGGTGTGTAGCCCATGAAGACACTACCAAAATATGAACCACAAATCAAGAACAAGCAATACACAGAGTTCAGGTTTTAGTAAATCCTTATACTAACCATTGTAAGCAGAAATGCTCTACCTGGGACAATGAGTTTTAGGACTTTTTAGATCCTCTGTCCACCCTTAAGTTTTTATGCTCTCTTTTTCCTCAGATTAAAGCAGAGCTTAAGATGGAAAACCAAAGACTAAAGGATGAGAATGGGGCTTTAATCCGTGTCATCACTAAACTCTCCAAGTGAGAAGGGAAGCAGATGGGAGGGAGGAAGAAGGAAGGATTCAAGAAGTCATACTTTTATCTGTATCCTTTATATTTCTGAAAGCACAAGTCCATCCTCTGAAAAGATATGTACATTGGTCTCTCGAATGTTTTAAACTGAGCCCTTTCTACTGATTGTTTAGAAAGATGAAAGAGATGTTGATTTGAAACTGATTTCCCCATCCCCCAGTTCACTTACAAGAAGACACATTTGTCCAACTGTAAATGCACAATACATCAAGTTCAAATTTATAATGTAAACTCACTAAATATTTCTAAATAAAGGCAAATGCCAGTTTATGTGTTTCTTATTACAGTCTTTACGTGAAGAAATTGTCCTCAAGTAAACAATTTATGAAACTTTGTTATTGAGTAAATATTTTCATACAAATGGACAAAATATTGCAGGTATTTCCACAGAAGCATCGCCATGGAAACTGCAATGTTTGGCCTATTCCATATGCAGATCATGAAAACCGGCTCTGAACTATCAGGGACAGTGAGTGATGGATGAGAAACATTTTTTTTAGGTACGTGGGGGTGTCATCTCTGATTTAAGAGCTTTACCTTGTCTGATGATATTGCAAACAACACGGTCTTTGGCTCACAAGTTTAAATAGGAAAAAAAATGTTTTAAAAAAAAAAAGGTAGCAGTGGCGAAAAAAAACATTTATTTTTTCCCTATAAAACAGTCAAAACAAATTTAGCTTTCATGTAAAATATCAGCTCAATCTCATGCGCTTATTGTCATATTAGCATCAATTATATAGGTGATTTTGATCAAATCACATGGAGTTGATCAGTAAATGGTGAATGCGAGATCCTTTATTTAAAGGCATAAAACAGCGTCTTTGTACTTCTTTTTTTTAACACTGGGCTGTCATCTATGTGTCACACTAAGCTATTAAGCTGTTTCTTGGCATTTATTTTATGCATACAACGCCACCTGCTGACCACAAGTGGAAAAGCATCCTCTACATACATTTACACAACACATGGGACAAAGCTACTTAAAATGCCTTTATTTCCTATTATTACATATGGACAACACAGAGATATGCTCTGATCACATCCTCATATTCTGGTTCCCTTGAGTACTTCAGTTCTACACAGAATGATGTACGAGTACAACTTTTTTGGTCTTTTTGTTTGCTTTTCTGCTGGAAAAACATGGATTCTGTACAGAATTAAATCATGCAGTTCACAAAAAGGCACAACTATTGACACACCTCTAACAACAAGACAAAACAAGAATGACGAACGACATTCAAGCATTTCCCTTGTCTATGTTGCTGGGTAAGTGAATATATAAGCGAGCCGGACTGTCTTTGGATGTTCTGTTATATGGCTGTGTTGACTTAACAGGGTCATGACTGTAGAGGAACCATTACTGAAGCAGCAGGTTGGCAGTATTGCATTTCGAATGTCGAATGTTGAATCTGCTCTGTGCTCAAGACAGCTTGTGAGATCCAGGAAGACAAGGATTTTGTTGCCTGCATCGCAGAGAAGTGCTATTATACCTTAACAGAAGACCATTTAACAAATGGTGGGTCTACACTCCCATTACAAATGCACAAACTAGCACATGTAAAATATAAGCTCTATATCAAATCAGTAGAGGATGTGCTCACACACAGTGTACTAAAGGATGTAATGAGGTGCTTCTCCACAAAAAAGATATTGAAAGTAGAAATTAATCCTCTGTCTTCAGCTCATCTCCTTGAAACCAGAAACATAGTCTTAATGTGAAAGGCAGAGTGCAGAGAGGATTAGGCATGTTCATCTTCATGCACGCCATCTTATAAATAAGGCTTTATCTAATCGTAAATGATAATGACTCAAAAAGCACAAAAATGAATGCCCACACTGTAAATGATATGGTAGACAGCGTCAGTATCTCAGAGCATGCACAAGCGACACAACACCAGCTCATCCTATTGTAATCCTTTAGTTAAAGTATATTAGTTCATACAGTGGCATTTGTAATGAAAAAAAAATAGATTGCTTGATTATTCGACTGGAGCTATTTAAAAGAACAGCATCAATAATCTGGTATGCTGTAATAATACTTAATTACTTATGAAGCAAAGAAAACACTACTGAATAATGAATTAACAACTGAGTTCAGTTTAGTTTATCCTCCAGTTTGAATAAAAGCTAATTTGTTTGAAAAGCAACAAGATGAGGAGGTACAATTTGATGAAGTGTGACGAAAAGGGGCTACAAGTCAGTTAGCTAATGTACGGCACTGACATTTGATTAACTAAGACTTGACACCCGTCTGGCAGGAGTACATGAAGGAAACACTTAAGGTACACTGAGATAGAAAATTAAGGAGACAACAAGTATTCTCCTGTTTTGAAATATATACAGTTAACTTATTATGTATTAATACACTCAGAAACAAACAATTATTACATGACTTGTAGCCTGAGGAAAAAAATAACACTAGCACAGAGACACATAAAAACAGTGACGGAAAATCAGACGATCGTGCAGTTTGATGAAAACGCAGTGGATTTCCATGTGACCCTTAAATCAACTGTGTTTTTAACTGAGGCATTCGTGGAGTCTGGCAAGCCAAACATGGATTGTTCAGACATACATTCAGTCATACATTTAGCAGAAATTCATACACTTTGCAGTCAGTGCATCCTTTTTTTATACTCTGTTTTATTATAAAAATGACACAGAACACAAACACACATACACAATATAATTATGGTTCCTCTTTAAAACATGCTACTATTTACATCATCTTGTAAATACATGCTGTAGCCTATTAACAAATTTTGCGGGATGCATATGTTAACAATTGAAAGAAGTACTGTGCATGAACCTGTCAATGTGCTGCCGCTCGTCTTTAGATACTTCTGCTGGCGACATGGATGCAAAAGAACGACTGCCTTAACATTTATTTTTAACAAACTGCCCCCCTTATAAAAATTTCCTGAAAATTTTGTGTTGACATTTAAAAGCGCTAAATGTAAACACAAAATTTCTATAAGTTAATTTTTTTTTTTTAATTTTTTTTCCAGTTTCTGAAATTCTGAGAGAAAAAAAATAAATGTGTCGGCGCTCCAAGATCTGATTTGGGATTATTTGATTTAAAGAAAGTAATCCACAGGAACAGTGATTACCAATCATTTTTGTCTCACTTAGTGTATCCACTCTAGTTGAGTGGATGAGTGGGGCTGGAGCCAATCCCTGGAGATAATCCACAAGAGATAGGGTAAAACCCTGGACACCATCAATTCATGGCCAGTTCAGAATCCAAAATTACCTATGTAAGAAGTGAAAATCAACAACAGAGAGGCTCTAGACAGTGTTTGAAGCCAGAAATTAGTTGTCATTATTAATGATTTCAATTATAATGACTTTTTTCCCCTCCCAGTAAATTAGAGGGTTTTTTCAGGTTCAGGTTGACGCCATGTGTGGTGACAGAAAGTGTCATCCGTTTTTGGTATTTTTGGTTCCTGCAATAAATGACAATTTTAATTCTACACGTGTCTACATTTAACTCAAAGACACCAATATGCAACAGGAAAGAGATCAGGTCATTGGTAAATTCAGTAGAATTTAAATGTCAACATTTTAAATGTTCTATCCTCAGTCCCTTATGATAATCAGGTCTTTGTGTCCTTTTTTGCCTCCAAGCCGCTATTCATTACACTAATAATTTGTCTACGAATTTCAACATCACCATATTACAGCACTTTGTCTCCAGGGTCAAAAAGCTTGTGTCCCGACCGAGTGATTCAAACAAGACAAAATACTGCGAGGCATGATACATGCTCTATTCTGCAGCTCTATTTGGTTCAAGCAGATGGTCCAGGACGTGTGTACTGTATATGTTTGATGATACAGTTGCTATGTTTAGATTCTACAAACCTCGTTAATACTTCCTTTTAAAAATCAAAGCTACATCTTACATTTCAAATTCAATAATCTATAAAAAACATTTTGTCTTTGACAGAAATCCTCATGTTGTTTCAGCAGAAACTACAGAAATATTGACGTGAATTACAGTAGAACTACAACATCAGCCAAAGATGTGGAATCGTTTTAATGAATGTCAAAACATAATGACCGAAATGGCACTGTCTTTTATTAAACAACAGAGATCAAAGAAGCATAGTCAGTACTGTTTTCAGCATCATTGGTAATCCTTTTCAGTGCTTTACTTCTACAGTGGATAAGTAAGGTTTTACATCCAAGTGGTCAACATAGCTCAAGCCAGATTTCAAATGGCACATTCACAGTGTCCCTGACACATTTTGAACAATATTCAACCACTTTAAAATAAACAATAAAACCTGCACTACTTCTCAAAGTGTCGTATCAGGAAGGCACCCTTGTATTCCTGTCTTACATTACACCTGTCTGAAGACACAGAAATGTGGGTTGAAGCTAAATGCATAGATGGGCCTTCATGGCAACACAAAACAAGCAACTTAAGTCAGACAACTGCATCATCCCTGCTATATGGTTCTGCTGCACTGTTTGCACCTCCATCTCAAATGTGAGCTGATAAAATGAAGAAAAATTTCATTTTCATTTCATATTCCAGAATTGATTGTTACATTCATTGCTCTCAACCCGATTCATCTGCACTTGAATCCCTTTGCATTGATAGACTTCAGACAAACTTTATGCAGGAAATAACCCAAAATTACAGTACTTTCTATTGCAAGTTAAAGCACAGTTATTAGCAAGATACAATACTGGGCGTGGTGCACGCAGAGCAGTGGGGAGGTAAGTAAAGCATGCTCTATAAACTAAACTAAAGCTTCTTTTTTTTTTTATATATATCCAGCGTTGTCTTCACCAGTACTTTCATTCAGTGTCAGCACCCTAAGAATGAGATTCTTCAAATGAAGGAAAGACTAAAAGTCGATCATTCATTAACCAGTCACCCGGTAACTCAACACCATTCTTCTCAGCATACATTAATGTGGGAAATGTGATGCTCAAAAAGAGTTTCAGATATTCTACAATGTCTTTTTTTTTTTTAAATTGTGTTTCTTTTTTTTGAGCAGGACTTTTGACAAATAGTCATGTGTTTAAGTCGTGAGATTCATGCAAAGTAGGGATGAAGATTTCTGAGTTAGTGCATTAGCTGGTTGGTGAGGTGTGTTACTTCTTTGCAGCCAAGGCTGCCAGCTGGCCATCAATTTCCTCCTCTGGCTGCAATGGGTGCCACTGGGCAATGGGACGGCGTGGATTAGCCAGCATGTCAGACCAGTGCTTCAGACCTAAGCCAGTAGCCTTGCTGCCCACGAAGATTTTTCCAATGGCATCATTCTTACCTATCTTGTCATAATCAAACACTGTGACTGCCACCAGGATTTTCTGAGAAGGCAGCAAGAGAAAATGTAATCAACTGTCTGTTTTCTGGGCATTTCATCATTTAAACTGTAGTGGAGATTCAGTCATAAGCTATTATAACGTATCAGTGAAGTCCAAAAGGTGTTGTATGACTTGTACTGTACCTGCATCTGTTCCAGGGGGATTTCAAAGCTGAAGGATTCATTATAATATGGGTTTAGGGTGTTCTTCTTCACTGTAGTCTTCTTTTTCTTCAGACGCTTACCACCCTGGAGCAGCTGGATCTTTACATAAGGATCTGGAAAAAACATGGATATGATGAACAAAAGAGACAAACGTATTCTGTCAATGACACAACCTTTGGTGTTTTTTTAATTTGTTTTTGGTTTTTTTGTATTTTAAATTGTTTTTCTTTGAATTTTCTCCTCGAATTGAATTTTCTTGCATTTGCCTAGAAAATTCACAGAGGAAGAGAGTATTATGTATTTTTTTTCTACCAGATAAACCACAGGCATCCATCTTCTTCAGATTCTTTGCCTCCAGGATGCAGACAGTGAGTTTTCCAGCAGTGGGGACATAACGAAGGGAGATGCAGATATCTCCAAGTTTCTCAGGCTGAGCAGTAAGAGACACAGGAATGACAAGCACACATACTCATCAGACATTCATAAATTGCATTTTCTGTGATGGGTGGATGCAAAACATAGCTGTTATTTATCAGGATTACTCTTAGACTGAAACTGAGTTATTTTTTGTTGCTGCAACATTGACATTATTTGGAATAGAGCCCCTCTATCTGGATTTATGATCGCTCTGAGCTTTTAGACTTTGAAAATCCACGTTGATGAATGGGGGCAGGGGGTAACCTTGAAAAAGACACTGGAAAAGACTACAGATACTAGCAGGATATGTATGTAATCAGTTCTGATCAATTAAAAAAAAGGGAGATTGCTTGAATAATTGAGGAAGCTAACTATCTCAGCATCACTGTTCACAGGCATAGGAGACAAATTTGTTGCTCCACTGACATAAATACAATTTTTGATTTCTATATTTGCCTGAATGTTTGTGCACTCTTATAAAATTCCATCTTTTAACAAATGCAAACTAATCAATCAGCTGAATTATTTCTGAATATTAAAGATGGGCTTATCAACCAGTGCCATAAAAATCTTGCTGCCTTCTCCAACTGAGTCAACACCAAGCCCACTGAGGACTGATGCAAACTGTAGTTTTCGAGTGAAATTAAATGAAAATAAATAAAAAGGGAGATTTTTTTTTTCTTGTGAACTACTTTGTGAATACTCAAATAAGTATTCATGGCAGCAGCATGTAAAACTAATGAGAAACAAACTACAGTGGAACCACTCATCATAATGAAGGAACGTGTAAGCCGGTGCATTGGTGCAGCTCCATGTGTTCTTAATTGATTTTTGGTCAACAATGGAGCGCTGTGGCTCAGAAAAATAAGATATAATTGATCTCTGTCTAGACAGACAATACTTGATAGTAGCGTCAATTCATAATTGGTTTGGGGCTTTTTCTTAGTGTTGGTTGACACCCAGAAAGTATAGGATATCAATGGTCTATTCTTTAAAAAGCACAGTATGAATCAGCTCAATAAGCACCTCCTCTTGATCAGCACTCTCAAGATCCCGCCACTCCTCAATAGGCCGTCCCAGGTCAATGGTGTTCATGGGCAGCTTTACCTCTCCAATAACATCATGTTTAGAAAATCGGTCATAGTCATAAACAGACATCACCAAGGTCTTTCCACCAAGCTCCTCATAGGGTACCTGATCAAGAAACACAATGTCACTTATAGATTGTATTTATCTATGTCACAGGATAAATAGGTTTGTTTTTAATGTCATTAAACTTCACGTGAACTGCCTCTGGATTTCTTGAAAAGGTCCAAAGGCAAGTTAGTCTGACTGAAAAAAAACTAAAATCATTAAATGAAATAAATACTTACTTACAAATGTATAGTGTTTAGTACGTGCTATACAGAAAATAGTCAATATTCAAAACTAAATGAAAAAACAAAGTGAACTGAAAATGTTGAATTACAAATTATCAGAGAAAATAATCTGAGAAACCAGACAAATAATACGCCTGAAAAGCATTCAAATGAAATGCACGGTTATTTTCTCAAATGCAAACATCCTACAAACATATTAGGAAAAAAGTTATTACACTCCAGGCCACTGAAATTTATGTGAAAATGAAGATGAGGACTACTCTTACACCTCTACTACAACCTGTATAGACATACACGAAATAAGAAAACAAACAAACATTTTCTGTTTTAAAAAGAAAGAAAGTATCTGGAATAAATTTTGATGGAGAAACAAAAAAATCTGGCAGTGAAATTCCCATGGGAGGCATCTGGGAGATGCCTGTACAATAAGACTTTTTTTTTTTTTTTTCCTTTTGCCTTTGG
>VVHJ01045480.1:30487-43661 GCA_015107715.1 Tylochromis polylepis
AAAAAAAAAAAAAAAAAATATATATATATATATATATATTTTACACTGTGTGCTAGAAAATACAGATTTTCGCTGTGTCTATATTTTACAGATACATTTAAAGTACAGCCGTTTCACCCTCTGCTGTGTTTCACGTCTAGTGAATTATTGGCATTTTGATTGAGCACATGAAGATTTGCTCATATGCTGTCGAGTAATCAGTTAAGTTGTTGGAAGTACCAAGGTTAGATAAATGTCTTTTCATTTACCTTAAGCCACTATAACAAGTTACCCTTTTAAGGTTTAACCTTTTTTGTCTTTTCAGTCCTAAAAATAATTGTGGTCTTACTGACAATGTTCATCTTCTGCCTGCTCCTGTTCAGTTTTTATATAGTATGTAAATGCAAATATATGTAGATTATTTCATATTGTCTTCATATATATATATATATATATATATATATATATATATCAAATATTAGATATGTATGAAGTTGCACAAAAAATAGCTTTACTCATAAACTTGAGTAACAGCACTTACATCCACTTAACTATCCCGTTTTGTTGCTATTAAAATTGCGAAGTTTATATTTGCTGTTTGTTCATATATCATTCAAAGCCTGAATTATGGAATAATATGGAATATATCTATTCCTCAAAATGTCACGGAAAATTACTCTTTTTCTGGCTGCTGACAGATATTTTTGATTTATGGAGTAATAAAAAACAGCCATCCAATATCCCCTTTGTAAAAACCTTTGACTTTAATACAGCAAAAGAATGAAACAAGATTTCTGAGTCTCATTGATCTCACTCTCATCAGTGTTCACACATCTGTTCCAGAAAAACTTTCGAAACTGGCAATAATGCCCAATTTGCATAACTGAATGTGAAATTTCAGAAGACTTTACAAAAAAATACAAATATTTAATTAATGTCTTGATGCATCCAGGTAAGGAAATCCCAGAAAGTTGATTCTGCTCATGGGTGGTGGTGGGAGAAATGAGACTGAAGAAGTGACCTGGATGAGTGATAAAATGTTGCTCCCACTAAAAACACAACATCTAGATGAACAGTTGCAGCTTTCTGGGAATTTGATTAATGTAAGTAATGAACTGGAGAAATCTTATGGTATTATCTGTCAATGAAAATGTTTGCTCTAGTGTTTACTCACTGTTTTGGCACCTTTAGAGTCCCCTATTATGAGCTGGATTACTGAGCACAGTGGCGTTATGTGGTATTACTGGTACTATGAATCTCCCAGGTAAAGAAAAAGTTTCATTCATGAAAGAAAAATCTTGTCTTGTCTACTGAAGATGACATTAACTGTGTCATCCAACTCTTTCATTTAAACATATCTTTAAACACTGAAAATTTTCAATGATTTAAATATCGCAGAAAACATGAAAACACTCCCTCCAAAATAATTATTTCCAGAGCTTTTAGAGCTTTTTTTTGTAGTTCACAAAAAAGTGATAACCACAGACCTTTGTATTCTCAAAGTCATAATCTATCGAGTATTGCAGCTTCCCCAGTTTCTCCTGCTCTTTCTCCTCTTCCTCTTTCTCTTCCTCTGTCAGTCCAGTCTCTCCCTCGTCATCATCGTCATCCTGATGTTTCTGCAGTGTAAAGGTAACAAAACAAAAAAATTATGTTAAAAGGTAAGAGTACAGAAAGTCAGGATACAGGGTTCCCCATAACAGCCAGCATGCCACAGACACTGGAGCTCCAGGAGCTTTTATGTGGGAGATACATGTTTTGGTTACTGCTTACCTGCACAGCACCTGATGATAAAAACCAGGAATTTATCATTTACAAGGACATAGCTGCTGGTAATAGGTATCCCTACGTTTTGGTTTTTTTTAAAGAAACTGTAGAAATGATTGTCTCAGTGTTTGTGAATCAGTGGGCAAGTCCTTAAATCCGACATGCTTCAGCAGCACAGTGACAGCCAGAGTCAGTGGCGGCATTGCACGCTAGTTCCACTAAGAGGGGTAATAAATGCCAAATCCTAATAGTGAAATTGAAAATAAGAATCATTTCTTGTTGTTAAAGGCCTTAGATTTTAACGAATGAGCAAGGAGATACAGGTTTGGATAGACCCCTAAGGAACTAGCTCACAACAGCAAGAACAAGTGCATATTAATTGATAAAAAATATGACATAATATTCAGGGCAAGGGGATGTATCTTATTTTATTGGAGTTATGGTTGTAGTAAGCCCTACACTAAGCAGGAGAGTAAGCTCTGCACTTTTAAATTTAAGACAAGACTTCAAATTGCATCTCTTTAAATTGAGGTGGGAAAATAAATGCTTCTCCTTTCACCTCACCACTATTACGAAACTAAATCAGGATTAAAGGGCACAGCCAGCTATTTGAATTGTTTTTTTTTTTGTTTTGTTTTTGTTTTTTAGAGTCTTACTGCTTCGAGATGATTTTTCGTATTAAGTAACTCAAGTGACCTTGACTTTGTAATCTTTTCTTTAGGTCATCCAGTGTCTTCACATCCTACCTCCTCCTTGAGTATTACCATCAAAAAGAAGAGATTGGCAAATATTTGGCTCACCATGCAGTTTTATCATCACCGTTTCCATGTCTCCCAAACAACCAGCCATGCCCTTTATCACATGCACAATAGTGTTAACAGTCTTGCATATCATATTTTAATCCAATACTTTCCATATTGGTGTGAGTTACAGTAACATTGTCCCAAGAACAATGTGTTAGATGGTTAGACTCTCCTCTCTGGGGTTTATGGAGCACATCATAGCTTTCCATTGTTACAATCTCAAGCTAGCATACCAAAAAAAACTACAAAATAATGGGGGGGAAATAAAAAAGTAAATAAAAAGTAGCAAAGGAAGCTACAACTTTCATTCCATGAAACCCCCCTCCGCCCTGGGGGCCAGAGAGCATCAACAGGAGCTATCCACCTACCGTAGAGCAGGAGTCCACCACAGTCAAGAAACACGAGGCACACACAAGACAGACACAAAGCGGAAAAGGAGGAGAGCAGAGAGAGGAAGAGATTCAACTCACAAGACACCAAACACACTTCAAAAAGAGAGGCAATCAACACCACCACCACAATCATGATGAGAAATGACACGCTTGTTTTAGGCTCAGGGCGATAATTTCACATTGCGGACACAAGCAGTTGATTGCTTTAATTAACTGTCAGTGGAGCACAGGGCAGTCTATGTTAATACAAGCTGTCTAGTCAATCGAATTAAGAATTTATCCTTCACTTTATTGCACTTTGATCCACAACTTCCCGATCTTTCTGCCGGCCTCATCCTTTCATTCATTACCTTTTAATATGAGAAGCTTTGTTTTGTAAGTTGACGAAACATTCTCTACTTCACAGTGCTCGTTATTCTTCGCCACATTGCAGTGAAGTGTGCCGTTTTTCACCATGGAACACAATGGAATACATCACACATTTAAACAACCACAACAACAACAACACAAATTGAGGGGAAGAGAGCTCTCCTTGTGTCCTCTACAGCCTGGGCTAAAAGAGCAGCTGGTAAAAGATCAGATTTAGTTAGCAACATTATTAAAATCAGGGAAATAACCATTATAATAAATGATAACAACTTGAATAATAAATTATTGTTGACAAGAAGCAACAAATTGTCACCAGAAGCATCTTGTTACCCTGACTTTTCAGCATGTAGGAAGCACGAGGCATCATACCTCGCCACCCTGCATGTTCTTCATGTTGAAGCCATCCTTTCCCTTCTTTCCTTTCTTGTTCTTCTTCTTCTTGCAGCAACATTTTTTGATTATGCAGAAACAGCAGGTGAGGATTAGCAATGCCGCCACTACAGCAATGGCAATCAAAGCCCACGGAGGCACTGTTGATTTCAAAATAAATGAGGAAAAGTTGAGTTTGAATGTAACTTTGGTGCTTCTCACAATAAATGTTAATGTTTTGGAAGGTTTAGGAGGATGAAAGAAGGATGTAAGAAGCGCTGCAGCATAACTTACATGGGATTTTATCAATTTCATTTAAGAATTTGCTCTTGATCTCCTCAAACATGTCATTCTTGCTGATCTCTGTATTATTCGAGCCAGAAGTTTCTGGTGCTGAGGTCGACATGGCAGCCGGGGTGGGAGCCACGGTCATGGTAGGGGCACTGGTGGGCTCGGCCGCTGCCATGGCCTGTGGCCGTCTGAACAAGTTGAACTTCATTGTCAAAGACTAGGCACAGTGTCCCTGAAAAACAAAGAGATCAGATATGAAGCAACAAAAATTGCTTGTAGTGTCATCACGGAAGATTTGTCAAAGAAAATAAATAATGTTGTAGATGAATGTAACATCCTTCTTTTAGAAGAAACTCAGGCTAACAGCGATGAAGTCATAATGGAACGTCAAATTTAGCCATCTGCACCAACAACAGAGGCAAACGATTGAAGGAACTATCTTAAGGGGGGGTGGTGAATACATTAGGTTACTTATTCACTAGCAACCAACAATGTCCACTAGGACGGTGTTTCCCAACCACTGTGCCGCTTCACACAGGTGTGCCGTGAGAAATGATCAGGTGTGCCGTGGAAGATCATCTGGTTCCACCTGATTGGTACTCTAAGCCAGTGTTTCCCAACCTTTTGGAGCCACGGCACATATTTCACATTAGAAAAATCACATGGCACACCACCAACCAAAAAGGTTACAAAAATCATTTTCCCTGCGCACCAGGCATAGCGGAATTGGCTCGGTTTGGCCCCAGTATACCTTTTTTTCCCCCCCTTCTTCTTCTTTCTTCTGACCACTACTCATGCTAGCGCCTTCATCTGGGTCGGAATTTTCTCCAGGACCCAGGTCAGACTGACTACTTTCTCTTTTCAAATATTTATCTATTGCTATGACGCGCTGCGTTGTCTCACCGGCAGGATGACTATTATGTAATTTCTTCTTCATCTTCTTTTGGTTTACTGTTTATTGGCAACCCATTTAATTGGAGCAAGAAGTTGTACTGCCCTCTAGTGGGAGAGAATGTAATTGTTCTGCTCATTACTCACGCTGGTCGCTTAGAGTACTAATGAGGTGAAACCAGATAATCTTTCACGGCACACCTATGTGTGGTTGGGAAACACTGCACTAGGACTCAACCGTCAACTTCAAGGTGAAATGCAACAGTGATTAACTTCATGTATGGACAAGGCTTAAGGGTTATTATTGTTGAAATGCATTTTTGTGTACAACTTATAGCCGAATAATCACTCCAAGTATGGTAGAGAATCTACTAGATTAGCAGATCAGATAGTTAGAAAGACTGCATTTTCACTTAAAAAAAAACACACAAAAACCAGTCATAAAAC
Organism: Tylochromis polylepis; assembly: GCA_015107715.1. Taxonomy (NCBI): domain Eukaryota; kingdom Metazoa; phylum Chordata; class Actinopteri; order Cichliformes; family Cichlidae; genus Tylochromis; species Tylochromis polylepis. The sequence continues at coordinate 35,796 of VVHJ01045480.1, forward strand.
CAGAGCCAGGAAGAGCAGCAGCAAAACCCTGGAAAAAACAGTACAGACACCAGTGACAACAGGTATGACAGTGATTAAGTCATGTATGACATGCAAGGAGAAGGTGGTGTGGAAATGGGGTGCAAAGCAACTTGCAGATGAACCGCAACTGTGGGCAGGCTACCTGAAAACAAAAGTATGTTTACACAATGCAAGAATGGTTTACAGAACAAAAGAAGAAGAAAAAAAACTTTTGCTCTTGGATTCATAAAGCGTTTTGAAAAATAGAAATATAAGTTTGAAAATTTCCAGGACAGCCAGAAAAACTTCATCTTCTAATGAAGATAAGTTAATAATCTAAAGATCCAGAAAGCTGCTAAATTGATTTTGTGCTGAGTTGCCTCAGCCTTCCATTCTCATTTTTAAGTTTATGTTTGAGAGATGATGACCTTGAGAGCTGCAATAAGCTTACTGAACCCTGTGAAAGGTGGGGAGTGTGAAAACAATACTTCATCTGAGACTCATCACAATCAACTATGTGCATTATTAGTAAAAGATGACACAATCTGTATGAGCACAAATTCTCAACTGAGAAATTCAGTAGCGCACAAAAGCCACAGAAGTTGAAAGCCCTTGATGTTGCTGATGATATGAGAATTTAGTGTTTGTGAAGCTGTGACCTGAGATGATTACACCTCCACCTTCAAACACAATGATCTTCCAGACCTAAAGAGAGTCTAAAAAGTTATCCAAAATTAAAGGAGTCCTCAATATAAGTGAGTATCTGTACATGTACATGGTGGCACAATTGTTAAAGGATTTATGGCAATAACCTAAACAGCATCATTTTGTCAGGTAAATATAAAGAGAGACATTAAAGATTCATAATTAGCTTATCTTAATAACTTGAACCAGAAGAAAACAGCTGCTGACTCTGCAAATGTCAATTGGTTGTCAAACTGCTGTGTATTGTTTTTACACTTCTGTTACTATATTAACTTAAAAATTTATATGATGGGTGAGCTTTAGAGGTCCTTAAGATAGACCTTGTTATATGTGATGGAACCATATCTGAGCCTTTTCTGGATAGAGATAATACTTGTATCCATCTTGTAATCTGCCACTTAACAAAAAAGCTTCCCAAAATGAACCACTTTAACTAATCTAACACCTCACAAATAATAACAAGGTAAGTGGCATTTAAAGCATTTGTATTCACTCAGCCCTCCAAATCACTGAATTCAGGTGTTTCAATCATTTCCATGGCCACAGGTGTATAAAATCAAGCACCTAGGCATGCAAAACGTTTCTACAAACATTCGTGAAAGAATGGGTCGCCCTCAGGAGATCACGGTACCATGATAGGATACCACCTGTGCAACAAGTCCAGTCATGAAATTTTTTTCACTACAGTCAACTGTTAGTGGTATTACAAAGTGGAAGCAATTTGGTTTGGGCTGTGTGATTTTGAGTTTCCATGGCCGAGCAGCTGCATCTAAGCCTTGGATCACCAAGTGCAGTGTAAACCGTTGGATGAAATGGTTTAAGCATGCCACCACTGGACTCTAGAGCAGCAGAAACATGTTCTCTGACATGATGAATCACGCTTCTCTGTCTGTCAACTCGATGGATGAGTCTGGGTTTGATGGTTGCCAGGAGAACAGTACTTGTCCGACTGCATTGTGTCAGGTATAAAGCTTGGTGGAAAGGGAATTATGGACGAAGAACTTTACTGGCCTGCACAGAGTTCAGACTTCAAGCCAGGCCTTCTTGTCCAGTGTCAGAGTCTGATCTCATAAATGTACTTCTGGAATAATGGTAAAAAATTCCCATAAAAATCCCACTCCTAAAACTTGTGTAAAGCCTTCTCAGAAAAGTTTAAGCTGTTCTTGCTGCAAAGGTTGGGCCGGCATCATTGGATAAAGAATGTATGTCACTCAAGTTCATAGTCATGTGAAGGTAGATGACTGAATACTTTGGGCAATAGAGTGTTTTTTTTTCCTACTAACAAACAAATCTGTATTTATTTTTATAATTTAGAACCGACTAATCAATGTTTTGAACAAAAATTCGGTATGCTCATCAGACCAATGTTTTGAGATCAATCTTAAAATAGATTCTGAAATTTTATAGACTGAAATTTAATGTGTTACAGGTAGCTGGGGGTCTAAGCTGTGACGCTAAATAACATAAGAGGGCAGTCATCTAAATCAGTTTCACCTCCCAACATACTCTAATAAAATGAGCGTCTTCTCAGAAGGGTCCTCTTTTAACAGATGACAACTCCAATTTAACTCTCAGCCCCAAGTGAGCATCATGTTATGTATTCTCTGTTTGCTCTTTGCATGACTGCTGGTGGCAGCAACAACACTAACATTTACTGCTGAGCACAAATGTCAATGCTCTGGTCTAATTGAGGCTTGCTGTTTGTCAAACTGCTGCAGATAGCTAGATGAATTTAAAAACATCTGCTTAGTTTTAATTAACTTTGAATAGCTGTTTTATAGAGCTGGGACAGGATTGTTTCCTATTGCATTTAGTCATTTATTTGATTACAACGCACATCTCAGGAGCATAATGGTTTAAATTGTGTCAGTAAGACTTATTTACCACAGTGTGATATATTTCTAGGAGCTGCTACTCTGACTGATATGTTTTTTTTAGAACTAAATAATATGATTTGGAGTCTTCCATGAGCCCCAACAGCTCAGCATAGTGCTTAAGAATAACTGGCAGCTTGACATCCTTTTTTTTTTTTTGTTGTTTTGTCACTCTGCTAATGTTTCCATGTTTATTTGTTTTTCACTCCAGGGTGAAGAATTCAAAGAAGTAAAGTGATTTAAGAGAAAAGGTCACGGAATTAAGATGTGTTCGAGGAACTGAGGAAAATGTAACATGATTTTCTTAGTTTTTAAATTCCTAAACACATTAGGTATAATGTTAAACAAGTGCTATGTTGAAGTGAAGCAGTCTAATAAAATAAAAAGATAATAAGCATCAAAAAAGTAAAACGAATTAATATTGTTGTTATTACAAACAAACAAATTATACCTGAGAGGGAAATATCATGTTTTGCATCAATGGAAATCTTAAATAATCAAAGCCATTCAAAAGATTTTTTTTTTTTTTTTTTATCTTGACCTGAAAGCACAACAAGACAAATGTTCGGTCACAATTCAAAGATTATTTTCGTCCACTCTTACAGTGAGCAATAAATATAAGCTTTTACTGATGCAAACAACATGATTCTAAGAAATTTCCCTGTTAAGTATAGAGTTAGTACTGGCAACTAAGTTTGGTAGTGTTACACCTTTTTTTTTTCAGTTGATCTACTGTGATCGCACAAGTTTCTTAATATAAAAAAAATGTAATAAATAAAAAAAATATATATATTGTACTTTTTATTGTATAAGCTTTAAAGTACAATACTATCAGCTGTTTGCTTGATATTACACTGTCATTTTCCTGAGTTTCTACTGTAATCATCATCAAACCTTTATTACTGTAAAATTTACATACATGTCTTCCTCATATAACCTGAATCCAGTTTATTGTCTTTCTTGAACTATACGGTAGCTCGCCACAATTCTTTGCAGCACCTGGTTAGAGAAATGCTTGCACAAAGATGAGGTCTGGTCAAGCTATGATTAATTGCTTCAGGAGTCTCAGCCATTGTGGCTCATTGCTAGCCGTTCTCAGCGATGCAAAGAGTAGACACACATACACAACTATCAAAGTCTAAAAACACAAAAAATAAATGCACAGTAGCTTGATGTTAATATTTTTTTTCCCATAGATATCAGCATTTACAGTATTCAACTGTATCCACAAAAAAAAAATGTTTCTTACTGTCCAAAATTCCTCCAGTTATACAGAGATTTGCTACAGTGAGTTTATGTGTCATTATTGAAGGAAGTGGTATGCAGCTGAGGATATCAGTACCTCAAAGTAAAAGTGAACTGTCAGAATATGGCAAACATAATGATGATATAACCTAATCTTAACTGATTTGCAGCCCACAGATCGATAAGTATTGCATTCCAACATGTGCATTTGAGCACAGACTTTCTATTGCTGTAAGGTAGAATGTGCACTGTTCGCATACAGCGGTGGCCTATGTGCCGTGGGCAAGCACATCATTGTTGCTAAGCAATCCTGATAACGTCTATAGCTGAAGTGACCAACCAATCAAATAACCAGTTGGCTCAAGGCCAGTGTCAAGTCACTGCCCAAGTGGTGGGCATGACATGATACGAATGCAGACTGCTCCCACTGAGCTGAAATGTATAATGGTTATGAATAAAGTTTTTGCTACAACACAGGTTCTTCAAAAAAATTATATTCATTGTCTGCCCTTATCTTTCATTTGTCTCTAAACCCATCCTCACCCCTAAAATGAAGCACATCTGAGACTGCAATGTTAAAAAAAAAAAATCCTAACATTAAGTCAAATATGTTTTTCTCCAGTACCCGAACTTCCCTAAGTTAATAATTCTGTCTCTACTGAGAAGAGCAGTGATGAGAGAACAGGCTGAATGGAAATAAAATAAAATATACTCATACCTTCCCCTCTTATTTTAGCCTACCTTTTACCTCTGTGCCATTAGCACTCAGTCCTTATCTCCCTTGGATTTCGGCAGCTCACCACTGGCCAATATCACTCAGTCACAAAAACAGGCTCTGACACATCCTCATTCACAAGTAAAATCGGGTCCAGAGAATACAGTGCAACCATAGCAGTTTGATATGGTTTACCCAGTTTAAAATGCAGAGAAGATTCCTCTAAGATAGCTGTGGTCCAGTTGTGCATCTCAACTCATTTTTAATCTACAAAGATCTTCAAGACAAAACTCACCAGTCAAATGTGGTATTCCCCTCGTGGGGTGGCCCATCCAATCAATAAGTGTTTGGGTTACAGTTCCTCAGAGCTGTGGTAACATAGTCTGATCTCTCCCATAAGCAGAGACTGCAGTCTCCTCTCACTTCTCTCCACTGCAGCACTACACCCCTCCTACTCCCCCCTCCTCTTCCTCCTCCTCCTCTATCCAATGCACACCATCTCCCCCATTTTCCACCCTCCCATCACATATCTCCCTCTCTGTCTCTCTCTTCAATGTACTTATGTACGCAACCTCTTTACCTCTTTTTCGCCATCTTTCTCTTTCCTCCAGCCTCATTTGTGATGCTGCTCACACAGCTGATTGCAGCATGCCACTCTACAGTCTAGTATTGGAGGGCAGTTGTAAAAGATCAATATTCACAGGCTCTAGCGTGAGGTTCATGTTAATAAAGCCACAGCCTGTACAGGATTAAAAAGCAAAAGTATGCACTAGGACAACTGAAAAAAGCTCTTAAGGCAGCGCAATTTTGTTATTTGCTTGTTTTTTCAAATCAGATCTACTCCATGTAATTAAATGGTTGCTAACAACTGATCTCAGAAGTATGATTTAACCCTCTGAATAGACCCCGTCCCTGTTAAATCATTCAGAGTGAACAACTGAAACAAAGAGTGATTACTCCTATTTGTCTGCCATTCACTGATCCCTCAGGAGACTTGTCAGTGATGATTAAAAGTGAGACGATAACAAAAGCATCTTCTCAAGTTACAATACAAACAAAACGTATCCCACAGTATTGAGCTAAAACTATTACATAATGAAACGTGCTGTGTGAGCCAGAGACCTATGCAGATGCAGAACTAAACATACGAGGTTTAAAAATTAAACTTTAGGTGCCTGTAGCTCGACCTTACTTGATAAATGTGTTTCAAATGTTCAACAGCCCTAAAGCAGTTACGTTTATACATGTTTGAACTCTTTGCAATTCTGGCATTTAACAATTTTGTTTCTTGCTTTCGTCTGAAAACTTTTTTCTTTCAATGCTCTCCTCGGGGAAATACCTTTCTAGATGTTTAAGTTCAGCTGTCATCTCTTAGATGCCTGGCTTGATGTGGCTCCTCTTGCAGTATGTCAGGTTGCAGTGCATTTAGCTGCTTCTACCAGAGGAGGGCAGGAATCTCATATAAAACTGCTGCATCACAGAGCATACTCTTTCTTTTTTTCTTCTTTCTGGGTAGTGCAAAGTTATGCCCAGAGACATTTGTCTCCCATGCTTTGCAGGGTCAGTTTTGATCTGCTAAATGGATTTAGCTATGGTAAAAATGACACCTCTTTTTAGGCCGTAATGTTTTCTCCTGCTTTTTTGTGATTTTCTTGTAATATCAAAAGATTTATCCTTCAAAATACTATTTTAACATTTTTGTTCTAGGAGTGAATTAAAAAATGCTGCATTCGTCTTAAAAGCTTAATGCTTTAATTAGAAGTTAATGAACTGGTAGAGTGAAATGGCTGTGCAGTGGGGCCATGGGAGCAGAAATGATCTGGCTTTGAAGAAAATAAGCAGCTAGGGTGAGGTTAGGTGGGTTATATGGCCAATTCAAGGATTTGTGTAAGATATTTTAAGATATAGGGTATTTAAGTTACTACTACTTAACTAGCGATGTCTGCACTTTTTAAAATTTTTAAGTTAAGCCATTGTACTAAAGGAGATTGTAGTAAATGAACAGACAATTAGATATTATACAATCTATTTTTTCTTTATGATGAAGTATATCTTATGTTATTGTCTTATCTTTAACTATTTATTAAAGACACTCTTTTGCCTTGCCCTAGATTGCGTGGGCCAGACTCCTTCATGAAACTGATGTGCCTATTGTCCTTCTTTTTTTTTCTTACTTGATTTCTGGTTGTTCTCTGAAATGACCGATATGGCCTGACACCTCGTGGCAGAGCAATTTAACAAAACCAGGAAAAATATGAGTAAGCTGTAAAAACCTCCTCTGAGAAGTCAGTGATTGTTTTGGGTTTTTTTTTTTGTTTTTTATTCTTATGAAATTTATTTTTAATAAATTATTTCTTTTTGATCTTAGCAGCATATTAGCATTAGAGTTCCCATAGACATGAACAAATAGAATATCACAAGATGGCAGCAAACAAACAAACAAAAAGATCAATCAATGAAATAATCAATACCAGCCAGATTAAAAGATTGTGGATGGATGTTTTTTTAAGCTACATGTTAAAATAGGGATTAAAGATTGTTACAGTATATTTTTCAGCCAGTGTGACTAGATTGTTGCCAGATTTGAAAATTCTCGTTCTGCCCTTAACCCCAAAAAACTGATGTCCAAGACCTTATAGCAACAGTGCAGTTACAGTATGGTTCACTGAAATTCCCACTGCATTGTGGGATACTCAGCTTCTCCCTGGTTCTTGCATTCTTTTATGAGCACCTGTGAATGAATGAAACTTTTCCTTTCCTCTCATATTCATCCCCACTCTCCAGTGGATGAGTCAGGCCTGAGCACTGTGCAACATTAGGAGGTCAATAAGAGCAACACAGCTACTATCAAAGCCTCACATAGTAAACATATGCAGAGGGCAGCTGCCGACAACGTGTTCCCCGTGCTGAGTTGTGCTGGGACATTTTTGTTGAGATGACTTATCTCCTCTGAGGCAGCAGGGAGGATGTGGAAAAGACTGCACCTCTCTCGGCTCCTGCAGGGAGTGCTGCAATGCAGGGGTGTAATGGAGAAATACGAAGCTAGAAGGCAGTTTGTCCAATAGTCAGCTAGCAGCGCTCTTCCTCCACTTCCTGCTATCCCTTGTTTCTTGTTTCCTAATTTCTTTCATCTTTTATGTCTGTCGTTGTAGCATTTTTCCTTCCAGCCATGTCCGTGTACCACTCACACACACATGCATACACTGTATCAGGCTCTTTTTCTCTCTCCCTTTCTCTGTCTCTCTCTCTCTCACACACACACACACACACACACACACACACACACACACACACACACACACACACACAAACACACACAAACACACA
>VVHJ01045484.1:0-14221 GCA_015107715.1 Tylochromis polylepis
TTATGACAGAATGGGTTGCTGTCAGTCAGGATTTGGCCCAGAAGTTGATTGAGAGCATGCCCAGTCGAATTGCAGGGGTCCTGAAAAAGAAGGACCAACACTGCAAATACTGACTCTTTGCATAAATGTCATGTAATTGTCGATAAAAGCCTTTGAAATGTATGAAGTGCTTGTTATTGTACATCACAGAAACAACTGACACAAAAGCAGATTTGCAGCAAACTTTGTGAAAACTAATATTTGTCCATTCTCAAAACTTTTGGCCACGACTGTAAGGGATGCAATCAAACCTAACAATACAAGACATTAACTGTTATTTTAATGTGGGATCTAAATCCCCTTTTTAGAATCATTCAGTCAGGCTTGGTGACTTCAATATTTCATCTGAAATCATCTAAAAGTGCAACAACACAACATGCTGTCAACTAAATAGATTAAAAAGTCAATAGTCCACTACAGTCTGCTTTGATGATGGACTTGAGCCTTCTTCTTCTACTTTCCTGTGGCGTGGTCCATCTCTTTTACCTACGTCTCTGCAAATCTCCAGATAGGAGAAGGGAAGAAAATTCTGGTCCATTCAGTGAAATTAACATCAGATTCACTGTCTCTTTAGCATGTTTTACAGCATAATGGATCTCAAGTTCTAACTTGTGAGTCCTTAAGTGAATGATGGCTGGTTAAGATAAGATCATTTCATGTATAAGAGTTTCTTGGCTCCTCTGTATCAGCCCATAATGGCAGCTGTACAAAGCCAACAAACTGCAAGCATAACATTTCTCCAGAGGTGCCACAAATAGCAGCTCAGTCTAAGATTTCATTTCAAGTCACCCTCGTAGTAAATACTGATGTGGATGATCAGCCATGTGTTTGCTACTCAGTGCTGATATTTCGAGGATTTTTGCGAGGGTCTTGTAAAATATGACAATCTGTTGCTCTAAATCCATTTCAACTGTCTTTCAATCAGCTTAGGGGTCATTTTCACACTGACATTCACTCATTTGTGGATCAAGATAGACCAGGATGCAAAGATAACTATTTTGTCTGCATTTAAATCACTAGCCAGTGTCTCCCGAAGAATCAAATGCCTGCTTATCAATCCAAACCTGGTAAGCAAGTTATTTATATTTATGTAGATTGTAGATTTTGTTCAGATTTTAATGTGTCTTTCCACTCTAGTCAGACACTTCAGTTTCTGTGTGTTTTGTACTAACATACCAAAGGACATCTGAAAGACAGCAGTTGTTCTTGCCTCCTAGAGCCTCTCTGTTAGTGTCTCTGACAGCTAAAGCAGATGCGTGTTATCATTGCTTCTAGTAAGGCATCAGCATGCCTTATTTTTTACTGGGAAATATTAAAGAAATCCACCCAAATAAACTGCATTTCCACCAGTCTTTGTTCTCTAAACAAGGGAAGGGTTTGTAAAGTAAAAAGGCTCGTCACTGCAACAGCTCACCTGCCATACTGCTTTTGGGTCTCCAAACCAGGATAAACACACAATAACAAAATGTAGACCAGTGCAGTACAAAATGCCAAATCCCTGTTATGTCAAATGATTTCCATGCAAAAGCCAGAGCAAACATTTCTCTGCATTTTTCAAGCCAAATAAAGTGAGTAATATAAAGACAAAACTTAGCAAAGCATGTCACAGCGGGCTTACGGCCGCCTCCTGCAACATGTAGGAGGTGGACAATCTCAAAATCCACCCAAACAAGCACAAAATCACAGTTCAGTTTTATTTTCACACTAAAACAGTTTGGAAGTGAGAAAGATATTCAGGTTGCTGACTCCACAAAGTGGATACAGTGGAAGGCATACAATAGATTCTTACAGCTTCAGATTATTTACTGTGTTTAGTCACCAAAGGGTGTAATAGAAATACTCGCTTTTTTGTTGCATACTAGCTGGAACCAGTCTGGCAAATGTATATTATTCTCTAGTATTTGAAAATGGACTCTTTCCTTCCTATGTCAGAGACATTTGTCTGCAGATGAAGTCAGTGAGGAGAAGAAAAAAGGATCAAGAGGTGGATTTGATTCCCAACAGGCCTCGACAGACGCTTACCTGTACTCGATTTGATAGTTTCTTGTCCGACCGTTTGCCCAAGCAGGTCGTACTGGTTCAGGCGAGAGCTTTCTCCTTCCACTACAACAGACTCGGAAGCATTGCGAGTCCAAGCATAAGTCACCTCTGAGATTGTGTAGGCATCTAAAAAAAAGGAAGAGGGGATAAAATGATACATTTTTCTAAAATCCAAATGAAAAGCCACCATCTACATTGTGTTTAAATGATACTGCTGAGAGAAACAAAGCCCCTCACTGCATAACGATGTCACTTGTGAAACAACAACAAGATATCAATACATAGCGACATTTGCCCTTTTCAGTCAGCCACAGAATTTACTGAATATGGGATATGAGAGTGTGTCCGCTGACCTAAGAATGTCTAATGAAATAAGGGAACATTTTTACTTCAGTACATTCAATAATTGAAATATTCTGTCAGTCATGTTGCACAATAGCATGTGAAATACTGTAGATCACCACATAAAGAAGACAGGACATCAAGGCATTTCAGACATGGCCCACTGAGTTAGGATAATTATTGCTTTTAAAGCAACATCTTGAAATAGCTTAAAGCAAAAAATTCCATCCAAATGTGAAGAAGCATTAGCAGAATTAAATACCCAACACAAATATTTGGATGAGCTTAGCATTGGTTTCCCCATTTTTCCCAGTGACTTTTCCAAATAGTCCTCTATCCGTAGTGTTGTTTGTTCAAATGTGTGGAGCCACTGCCAAAAAACTGAGCCATGCATTCCAGCTTCACTTGTTCCTGAGGCCGCTCTCTCGCCAAAGGACCAGTGAGAAGAAGAAAGGAAAGAAAAAACAAAAAACAAAGCAGCATTTTACTTTTGAGTTCCCTTAGGCACTATCATCATCAGAGTTACTCACAGCTGCCAAATTTTAGTGGACAGGAATGAGAGTCCATGGGGAAATCCTCCAGATGCATTGGGCACTCTGCATGCACAGTTAACCTGCATCCAATTCACAGAAAATGGAGGAGACTTTGCAAATGCATGAAAAGTATACAACACAGATAGAAAGAAAATAAACTCACAAGCCTCATGCACTATTCAAGACACTTCCCATCTGTAATGCCTTGAAACAGAGACCAGCAGAAATGGTGACACTGTGGGTTAGCTCTGTGCTAAGAAACCGCATAGCTGTGTGCTGTTTAAAACAATATCTAACCACTGCAAAAATATACAGTGCTTACAAATGTATTAGACAACCACCCAGTGTAAGGTTTATGCCACAGCTGCCTGAAATTAACCATACTGGTAATTGCCAAAAGTCTTTTTTTTATGTTTTTGTAACGGTTAAGCCATGTTTTCAATGCTGAACTGTAATTCTTATTGTTATCCATGAATCTTCAACTTGGCTATTTTACAAAAAAGCAGAAAAAAATAGTAAAGCACATTATTAGTTTTTACTTAGATGCCAAATTACAGATGTTTACTTGCGTTTCTGAACAGAAAAATTACTTTTACTGTTTGAATGTCACTTCACAGAGTCCAGTGTGTTGGTGCAAATTTAGGTATAAAAACACGAAACTCCTTCAATGAACTCGTTTTTTCTAAAACAGATTTAATGTTTTTATGATAAGTGGTCTAAATTTGTTAAGCACTTTATTATTATTAATATTGTTATTATTATTATTATTATAAACAAAATTTCATGTTTCCATTGACTTTTTGGAAATAGCATTCAAGCACAGCATTGAATGCGAGAAACAAGAGGCATGAAAAATACATTTCAATAAATGGTATTCTGTGTTGCTGCTGTATTCACACTTGCTTTAGCAAGAAGTGTTCTATCCAAGTTATTTCTCTTTTTCTTTCTCTCTATTTTAGGAAAGTTTGTGGACTATCTGGCAGAAGATTCAACTCTCATGTCTCTTAGGCAAATATGAAGCTATATCCAGCAGCTTGGCTTTGAGAGTTCCCAGGTTCATGTCCCAAACAAGCCCCTCTTATATGTTATCACTCAGCTTCCGGGTGAAAAGGGAAGTGACGTGAGCAGGAAAACAGCTAATTGTCGTCTCTCTAAATAATAAACACTTTATAAGAAGTTTAATTTGTAAACGTACAGGTAGTATAATGATGAAATGATGATGAAAATGTAGTTATCTGTATTTTTGTTTGCGAAGCGGGGGAGCTAACATTACCTAGCCATTTAACAATGACCCACTGGTTGATTGACTTTGGAGAAGGATGGATTGACTTGAAGCAGCTCTGGCTGTTGAGCTTGTATGGCAGGGTTAAAAGACGTGTATTTAAATCCAGTGCTTTACTCTACACTGAGGAAATCTGGCAAAAAAAATAAATGCTGGGCAGCAGAGAAATGGCTCGTTTAGTCTTCCAGGTTCCACTGATGGTGTGACATTACGTGTAAACACATGCTAACACATTGCTAGCAAAAGCTTCATGTTTGCCTTATAGATGTAATCCGTGCTTCTAAGTAACCCTCAGTTAGACAGCAGACGTATATTATCTAAATGATTCCTTAAAGTTTCTCACTGTTTCTATCTTTTTGCTCAGACTTCAATGCCTTGAGTTACCTCATGGTGTACAGCAGTGTCCCATCATCTTTGATCCTCAGCAGTTTATTAGGCATGGTCATGTTATGAGCCACAGACTTTTTCCCGTTGTGAAAGAAGGTGTCCGGGGTCCAAATCTTACTCGCCATCAGGTTGTTCAGGGGCAAAATATTCATTGGCCCATGGAATTTCAACCTCTCATCCTTCCAGCTTTGCCGGAAGAAAACATCTATGGTGTACTCCTGAGAAAAGATGAGATACGTTCATGAATTAACCTCACTATATTATTACTTCTCTTATGACTTGGGTTCCCCTAAGTTCCCCTTTATATATACTGTTATATATATATATACTGTTCCCCTTATTAAAACAAGACTCATTCCTACTCAAAAAGTGCTAAACTGTGTACTGCTGGGTAGTTCTTCACAACTAATTTCACCTGCCAGCTCTATAGGGCTTTCCCTATTTCCAAATAGCAGGTCTCCATGAAGATGAGACCCACACTCGCCCTGTTCCTTCACAGCTTTCTGAGTTGCTGTTTTCCTAAGCTGACTCTGAGGCCAACACAACCCTCTTAACCTGCAATACTGTGCTGTCAAAAGACACCACACACAAGCAAGGATTTAGGGCAAAAATCAGTGCACCGTGAAATGTGTATACGTGTGAATATTCGTGTCTGTGTGATTCACACACAGCAAGTGAGGGTGAGAAACAGAAAGAGATACATTTCTCCTGAGTTTTTTTTTTTCTTTTTACTCATCACAGTTGCAGAGCCTGTGACATTTAGATGTCGGGACACTGAAACTGTGGACTTACTGTGGACGGTATAGTAGCTCGTATTCTGAAAGGGCCTGCTTTAGTATTTCAGTTCAGGTCTCATTTAACTCGACAAAGTACAGTTACAGCAAGGCTCCTAAAAAGTCATTTAAAAAATGTCTGAACGTAAACAGTATGGTTGTTCAAAGACAGAGCAGAAAGTAGGTCAGTAAGCTGTGGTTCTTTCAACGCATAAGTTTAGGCTAACTCTAAATGTTGTCTTTGAGCTCCCTTCTAAAACATTCTGCATCCTGCTAAATTATTAAAAACGCATTCATCCACCTCATGCTGGGAAGCGTGGTCCTTCATTTTGATGTTTGTGCACACTGTGGTTTATTTTGGGTAACTCCTACATATACCACTGTGATGTCTTAAAGTGAGCACTATACATTAATCCATGACAAGAATCCAGTGTTACTCCTTCCTACTAGGAGCTAAAATGGAGCTGGTTTACAAAATAAGAGCTTTTTTGGTTTTTTCCTTTTTTTAAATTTTTTTGTTCGTGAGATATTAAGATAGAGTTATAATGGCGTTATAATACTCATATCAAACATAGTCGAAGTTTAAAAATGATGAGGTCATTGTTTGTAATGTCAGTAAAGAAAAAAGCTCAACTTTAGACTGATCAAAAATACTCAGTTTCAGAAAAAATTTTTCCTGGATCTCAGTGACATCAGCTGAATTTCCTTTTCTGGACATTTTTCTTAATAGAACCCAGTATGATTTTTTTCTGTCAATTTTCTTTCTACATTTCTACATGAAAAAAGCCATTAATGGTCACAGTAGGCAAGTGAACTAGGTTGTCTTACTTCGTCATTGTGGCTCAATCACACAAAATAGGACAACTACCTTGCAACTAGGAAAGAATTGTGGTTGCCTGGTGATTGCATTGAATTTTTTTGTTGTGAAAGACTGATTTCAAGTAGTTGAGGCAACAGACTGGTCACTGAGAGGTTATTTGTACAACACATGCCTGTACTGTCAACCTGTCTGTGGCCACTTTTAATTGAAAGGTAATTGCACAGGTCCCCTGGTGAGAGACAACCTGTCTCCAAACACTTGGAGTCCAACTCAGACAGAGTGCAATCACCAATCACTCTCAGACTCTTATGTATATTTATTATACCACCTGAGATAAATAAAACACAATAAAATATAAATATTTTAGAAACTGTTATTCATTAGGCAAATAACAAAGTGAATTCCCAGGTTTATCCCCAAATTTGATCTGGAACACTCATCAGACTTTTTTCAGAAATAAGATTCGACCACAAAAATTATATTCTGGTCAGGAAAAGTCAATAAATAACTGTAATGTGACATCTCTGTGTTTACTATTTTTTTCTGCTTTTTGACTATGTAAATGAGAATAGGTACACTTCAAATGCTGGGCTGGCAGCCTTATGCTATCTGACTGTATGTGTATTTAATTTGTGTAGCGTATATTGCATTTAAATATACATCACTCATTTTTGTGACTAAGTCCCCTAAAGCTAAATACTGTTCATTTTTTCTGTTTTTCTTCTTCATCTTATTGTTTTTTCCTTTCAATTGACCTTATATGAATCTTACATGTGGCCACCTCAGCAATCATCTGAACTGCTCTATAGTATCTGAATAAAGCAGACAGATCAGATTAGAAAATTTCATCCTGTTCCTCATTTTTTATGAGGCATATATCTCACAGCAGAGCCTGAGATAAATAATATATTTTAAACTAAGTAATATGTTTCCAAACCTGAATATAAGGGATGATTTTAAAGTCTGACCTAGCAATGACTTCCTCCTTGGGTTATAAGCGAGGTCATCAGTAACGGCCTCTGCCAGTGAAACTGAAGGAAAGGAAATTTTCCTTTGAGCTGTTTGTCTGTCTGTCCATCTGTTTATTTTCAAGATGTTTTTAAAAGGAGACATCAGAAATAATTTGGCCGACAGATCACCCTCTGGGCCAATTAGCTGATGAGATGTGGGTGGTGATCTGGATCTGGGATTTTTGCCATAAGATTAAAAAATAAATAAATAAAATAAAAAATAATTTTTAGCCTCAAAGATTTATTATTTGGTGTCTTTGTCCCACTCTCTATAAGTGCTGGTTTATGTTTGGCCAAGAGCCATCTTGTTCACATATTTTTCAGAGACCATTGCATTGAACTTAGATGCTGAATCGATGAATTAATCACTTGGAAAAATGAGCCTTTACAATTGAAGGGAGGCTGATGATATGATGCAAAGGTGGGTGCGTGTTTCAGAATGATAAACAGGAAAGCCCAGGATAAACAAAGGAGTGACTTGAATAACAAGAAGACTTTCAATAATTTATGAGATGAAAATCGTCAGATGAATAGACATCGTGACATAGTGAGGAATACTCGTCCTACTTCAGTACTGTAGTGTATGTACGTGTGTGTGTGTGTGTGAGGGGAAGACAATGAAAACGAAATTAAAAGAAGTATTGTTTCTTCTTGAAGCATGAGCAGAGTGTGAGCGATATATGAGAGCGAAATCACAGTGAGCAGAGTGCATAAATGTCCATACGCTGCACTCACCATGTCCGTGTCTGAAACTGGTCCAAAGCTGGTAACATAGATGTTTGTTTTCACCTCGGTTACCCTGTCTGGATCAGAGAAAAACAGTTAAAAACATCAAGACACAAAAGAAGAGAGTTTAGGCTGAACTTTCTTTTATTTTTAGTGCTGATCAAAAACTTTGCCACATATACTCTGCTAACAGCTTCTGTCGTAGAAGCTTGAAGTGATTTACAGAGTATTAAACAAAAGTTTTGATCTTTTTTTCTTCCATTTTCAGGAATAGCTACTCAGTGTATCTATAATCAGTAATTACCTCTCTATATGCAAGCGCTCATCATAAGTGGTGTCATTTATAGGCTGGAGTCATAATGCCATATGCACAAAGCTCTTATACTTTATCAGAGCTTCATCAAGTAAGTGCTTTTTCAGAGCTACATGGAATACTGCTGCTGCTGTTATCACATATTAAAAGCAATTACTAAGCTAAATTTGGGGTGGCTTTTATTTTTTATTCTTTCTATTTGTGTTATGTAGTTTCAGGAAAAGTTATTTGACATCATTACCATACAGACAGAACTATAGTGTGTGCAAGATCACCTCACCTACTGTCAAGGTTTTATGAATCAGGACATAAGATCTTAAAATTCAGCAAATACAAACTGAATATCAACCATGGTATATTAAACCCTGGAACTGTTTATTTGCAAAGCTCAGAGAAACAGGCCTCAGTTAGCATATTAAATGTTAAAATTCATGACAGCACAATCAGAAAATACTGAACAAGTGTGGCTTGTTTGAGAGAGCCGCTGGTAGAAAGCCTCCTCTCTCTAAAAACAAACAAGGCAGCATGGATCTAAACAAACCACAAGACCTCTGTAACAATGTCCTTTGAACAGATTAGACCAAAGTGGAGCTGTTTGGCCATAATGCACAGCACTATATACTGTGCGTTACAGGTTGACCATAAGGAAAAATAGTCTAGTGTCAAATATGGGGCCAAACTGGATCATGCAACATGACAATCATCCCAGCACACAGCAAATCTACAACAGAATGGCTGAAGAAGAAAATAATCCAGGTGCTGCAATGCTTTGAAATAGGAAAACCTTAAAGGAGGTATGGATGAACAAATGCCTGCAAAACTGAAGTGAAGCAGCATTGTAAAGAACTAGGTCAGAATTCCTCCACAATGATGTGAGAGACCAATAAAGTCATATGGAAAATGATTACTTCATGTCATCGCTGCTAAAGCCGGTTTTGCAAGCTTCTGAATCAGGAGGTGTTCTAAATTTTTCAAACATTGCTTCTGCATGTTGGCTTAGTTCATGTTAAATAGATAATAACTTGGTTTGATTTTTTTTATTTTTTGATTCAGATTTTTTTCTGTTCTGTCCTGATATGTAAAACCTTAGAACTGTAAGGTGCACTTTCTTCATCACATGTGACCTTTGAAAAGCTCGTCCAACCTCTGTTAGATTACATGCATTGAATCAAAGCAACATGTCAGTTAAAATCTGACCTAAATGTTCACAGTTATGGAAAAGCAAGGCCTCGCATGTTTCCCGTTCCAGTGACAATGTGCAACTGCATCAGCGCTGCTGCATCAGGTCCATTAGCTCTCTCTATACTCCAGCTCTTTGAAATATTTACTGAAGATAAATCTCTTGTGCTTGGTCAATTCAAAAAGCTTCCATGTTTCATACTACACTCTCTTCTACACGGCGAAAAGCATCTTACATACCACCTAAAAAATACTTCACTTTAAGTAAAGCTCTCTCATGCATGGCAAGGTGAGCTGCCATCCACAATCCCTCTGAGATATATCATAGAAATGGTTGATAACAGAGTCAGTAGTTTGCAGTTTGAGTGTTGACTGTTTTGTCTTTAATTACACAGTACTAATCAGGGTGTCACCCTCATTTCATTCCCCTGCAGGTATGTGGTGCTTCCAACCTACAGTAGTAATAAGCGTTAAAATGGCCAAATGTTTCTCCCTTGTTTCTAATAAACATGTTTTCTGCCAACATTCAAGTGTCGGTGGAAACCAGTCAGTGTTTTTATAACATTCATGCAGCTAAACTACACTATAAATCACAGACTTAATATAAAATATTACCACCATTCACCTGCTTATAAGATAACATAAATCAGAGGCTGTGGCAGGCTGTGGAGTAATAGGTTCAATCTATTTAGCTAGACATGCCACTGCATTTATTCATGTAAATCAGGGTATGGAATGTAACTAAGGCAGACTGAAATTGATCTTTTTTTTTTTTACTCTATCACAGAGACCTTCATTAGTTTGATTTATATTTTTAAATACATTTGTGCCTCAGTAAAAACGATGTCTAATGTTAAATGTTGTTCTGCATTACTTCCTCTTGTGACAGAGAATGGTGCATTTGCATACCATAAGGGCTTAATGTACTGTAATATACTGACTCTCTCAATGGCTATGACACTATATATACTGTATAATCCAAGTGTGCTGGTCATTTGTTGTGATGACTGAATGTTTTGTCTCTATACCATTTACTGAGCTTGCTATAAAATATTAAAAGTATTGTACAATTGAGAATTACTAACCAGGAGCCACCATGATACAAGATGAACAGACTTGGAAATTTCATGAGGGATGATTTCGCCACCTGACATTGTGATTTACTTAATCTTTTGAATGTTTAAAGAAGCCATCAGCTATCATGTTTATATTAAATCTGAGCAAATGCATGATTAATAATTTCTGTATAGTATTAGGGCTGAGGGCTGGTTTCATTAGCTATTTATATGATGGAAAAATAATGTTGTAATTTTCTTTGTTCACCCCAGAGATATTCCTGACCGTTTTTCTTTTAATGGAGGTTAGTGTTTGCTATGAATTTCCTTGAAGTCTCATTGCATTTCTTCACTGTTTAGTACTCTGTTATTATTCGTTATACCTTGTTGTAAATCCATTCTTTTTTACAAAGAGTCTTGTTGAGTTGTGATATTTATTATTAAAGCTGATGCTTTTGGCATACAGTACTGTGCAAAGTTCTTGTGCTGTCCCTTTTTTCTTCATATTTTAGTTGTGAAGATACTTTTGTGTAACTTTTTTTAAATTGGTCTTGAGCAAATGACATTGACACTGGCTGCTTTTTCTACTTATTTTCAGTCCAGTCCTTGTACCTGACAATTGTCAGATGAAAGTTTTTGTTTGTTAAGCCACTTCACATTGACCTATCAGTTGTTCATTCATAAAAAAAAAGGACCTTACTTAAGGGATGAACCTGTATTGTGTCTGCACGTAACAGGAAACTTAGCAAAGAACCAATTTGCCTAAAGATACCATTTATTTTGTGTCTTTAGGCACTACCAACCTGTCATTAAAACATTTGTTCCCATTTTTTTAGTTGAATCTATGAAAAATGCCAAAGAAAACACAGATTGACAGGCATAAAATATTTTTTTGTTCCACCAAGGTGATTCCAAATGAGCTGTTAGCTGAAGACTTGGCATATCCTGGTATGGGGTGCAGTGTGTTCATCAAAATATTTGAGGAAATTGGACAAAAGAAGAAGTGGCAGATCTAAAACGCTACCTACAGCTGATGAACAGTTTCTGAAAGTCATGTCGTTAAGAAATCAGGAAAAAAAATCCAGCAAAGACCAGATACAGGACCTGAGAGACAGATCTGATCCATCTGCTGTTTACTGAAGCCGCATTTGAAATCTTATCTTAGAAATGAAAAGGTGGCTGTAACGAAGCCATTCATTCTTAAGAAAGGAAAACAACAAGAAGAGGCTGAGGTATGGCAAATTACACAAGACATGAACTGAAAATCAAGCCTGGAGAATTATTCTTGATGCAAGTCAGCATTGTATTTATAACAGTTATAAAGCCCATACATTGTTCCATGTGGTGGGAAGGATCAAAGACATTTAAAAAGATAGACACGACACCAGAGGACTCCTCAAAAGAGATAACTTTACAATTGTGGTACAAGTAGAACTTCCAGTTTACTGTATATCTGAGTGACCATTAAAATGAAAGATCATACAGACAGTACTTCAAAATAACTGAACAAATAAGGGGAAGAGTTTCAAGATGACGGCTGAGTAGCAAGACTTGCTTCTAGATGGACTTTGATGGAGTTTACAACAGAAAGGAGACAGCCTTATTTCTCTTTTCTGGATTTCAGCAGGGTACAACTTTAACGTTAGTGATCAGGATTTGGTTTTTTGAGGGTTTTATTATTATTCATAGTAATTGTGTTTTTGTATTGGGCGTACTTTGTAGAGGGTGCTTGAAAATGAGAAAAACACCCTCTTGTCTTTTTGGTTTCATGGAGCTGGCTGTTCATTTTAAGC
The DNA here is from genome assembly GCA_015107715.1 of Tylochromis polylepis. Classification (NCBI taxonomy): domain Eukaryota; kingdom Metazoa; phylum Chordata; class Actinopteri; order Cichliformes; family Cichlidae; genus Tylochromis; species Tylochromis polylepis. The sequence continues at coordinate 12,293 of VVHJ01045484.1, forward strand.
ACATTTTAAATGCAAATGTAGGCCCAATGTCATTTATCATGTCTGATTTAGAAAACTATTTAATCAAGTAAAGGATTTTTGCTACACTACCACACACATTCACTCACACACACAAAAGAAATCACAAGCAAGTATCAAAAGCCCCTCAAGAATAAACAAACAAAGGTCTGTAAAAAAACCAAATCCGTCACCAAATGGTAGCTGCACTCTATTTGCATTGTACCAGTGGGATAAATCCAAAAGCAAAACTAGCTTTTTTATTTATTTATTTTAGTAGCAAACCTAGAAAAGCACTGTCTTCAGGGAAAATACGTGCTTACTATTTAAAAATATGAAGAGTGCATTTAATGCCTGAGGACATTAGGATATTTTATTTAAGGGAGCAAGGACAATACCTAAAGTTCATTTATTCAGCAACAGTCATAAACACGTGCTTTTCATATAATCTGAATCATTTGGTACAGATGGGCCTGCTGAACCATGTTTAATTGGTAAGACACAACCTGCCTGTGTTAGAGACTGTGCATTCCACTGTGCAACGATCCAAATGTTAACTTAACTCTTGCCAGTTGGAATGGAGATGAAGAGAAGCAGCAAAATGACAGACTATTAGAGGAAACACAATCTTTATCAAACGAGCCAGATTTGACTTGAATGAAAAAAGCACTGAAATTTTTAGAAGCAGGACATAAATTAGCATTGTATAAAAACTGCAACATTCCTCATCCAGATTACTCCATCACAAAGGTGAGGAAAGAAAGTCAGTTAACCCTCTTTACACATCAACGTCTTTAGCAGCTGATGTGAATGCTGGTGGTGAAGTATTTGGTCTGTGTAGTTATAAATGTTTTTTGACATTTTAGCGCAAAGCAGTAGAAACCTTGGCACTGTCATCATTTAAAAATCAGAGTGCAGTTAGATGATGCAAGACATGATTATATCAATTCAATTTTTATAGCTTGATTTTTTTTATTAAATTCAGATTTTTCTTTCAGATCAGTTTCAGTTAGTTTCCAGAGGGGGGTTACTTGTTTCAGTCTAGCTGTTGTTGTTTGGAATTGTTTGGTTTCAGTTTGGTTTTTATTAGTTTTAGTCTTTTTGTGGTTATATTGTGTACGGGTATTTTTCAGGGGCAAGATTCAAAAGTCCAGAATATGACAAACTCAAAACATTTTGTCATGCAGACATCTCAGGTCATAACATTAAATTTTTAAAGAAAGACTAAAAACCTAGAACATTTCCTGGATATTATTTCATTTTGGTTAGTTTGTGAATACACAATATCCAATTTCAAATTCAGGTTTTTGCCCCTATTTTTAGCCTTTAATTTCATTTTCATTAACTACTATGATAACTTTAGATCAGGGGTCTCAAACTCAAATGAGCTCTTGGCCACTGTTGGCACTGTCATCTCATTGGAGGGCCACTTTAGTGTTCAAGTAGTACAAAAAAACCCCAAACAAACAAGAAAACACCCAGTGGTTATTATTATATTTACATGCTTTCATCTTCTGTTTCTAGTTGGTAGCAACTCGTACTTTTCGACTCTCCTTTTTCTCCCTCCCTCGCACTCACACCCCAGCTAGCAAGAAGACATTGAATTGATGTTGATTTTTCATCTGAACCATCATTATGGTCAAGATTGAAATCTCAATGCTAAATAAATGTTGAATCAACATTAAAATGCTAATGAAACCTGATGGTCTAATAGTAATGACACTGGAATAACAATGATTCATAGTTGTTCTGTTATCACTGATTGCTGATCTATTTATAGTTGACCAGGTGACAAAAATCACGTTGAAAAATCATTTACTTATAGTTGACCGGAAAATTAAAGCTGCTATCACTTGGACTATTCCGTAGCACCCCTCTCACAGTGGTACATCCCATCAGGCCACAATTGAAAAGTGATTGATTTATAGTTGA
>VVHJ01045485.1:0-14115 GCA_015107715.1 Tylochromis polylepis
TGTTTGGTCGAGTGTGTAAGACGGATAAACACTGGAACGGCCTGTAAACACGATTATAGTTGAAAAAAGAAGCCAGTTTCTCTTTGTTTCCCTCCCCACCATTCTGGGTTTTTTAAAAATTTAAATAAAATGTTTTTGTTTTTTCCTGAACATAGGCTACTGCCTTTCTTTCTTTCTGTTATGAGTTTGAGTAAATGAATCGCTGCATTTGGGGGCACTCTGAGGAGGGTGCATTTGTTCGCAGCTGGAAGAGGGTGCTGTTAAGACGGCGCTATTATTTTTTCCGTTCTGCTTCTCTTAGCTTCAACCAACATTATTAGCAAACTTACTCATGGGCAACTAAATAAATAAATCGCTCTTGCAAAAACGATTGGTGAAAGGCTCAGCCTATCGTCGATGGTCGATAAATTCGTCCAGTCGCCCAACCTTAATTTATATGCATTCTGCTTACGCAGTGTGTTCAAACTCCCCGACTCTCAGTGTCTCATTAGTTAAGAAATCCAACCAAATCTGAGTTTAAGTGATTGAATCACAGAAATATAAACCAGATCCACAGTGTCAAAAACTATTCAAGGGCTCCTCCATTAATATTTCTTATCCTCCATCTACTGGATCAGCAATGCTACATTTCCCATGTGCTGCGCAGAGTGTGAAGCATGAAATCGCAGAAGTAGGGCTCTTTACTCAACAGCCCGGCCTCATCAGAGCAGAGCAAGTTAAGCTCGGATGTTTAGCCTGCTCAGCTTTAACACTGAAACTTTTACTGTTCGCACATGCACTCTGCAGGCTGGCACTTTTAAAATAGATTATGTACTTAAGAACACTGAGGGGGCAAAGGCCGAAATGAAGCAATGACAAGGATTTTGCAACAATCATAAACAGAATCATTGTTTGTTTGTCTTGCTAAACTGTGCAGATGTTCACATGTTTTATAAGAATGAATAAGCAGTCTCACTGACACTTTTTCTCACACAGAAAAACAAACAGTAAGCTACTTTGTTAAGCTGGAATGCAGAATAAAGGCATTTCAAAGGGCTTTCTTCAGAAACTTGACACAAGACCATTATGAGTCTCTTGATATATAACTGGACATCTGTGGTAAACATTGGGAAAACAGAGTTTGTGTTTTGTATTACTCTAGTATTCTAATCAGCTCTGAGGCAAAACCTTTGGCTTAAGAAGATGTGTCATGTATTTATTGCTTAATTAATACTCAGTTATAACTATTTATGATGCTCACATCAGTAACTGAAAGGGTAACCAAATACTTATCTATGAGACAATAACATAATAATAATAATAATAATAAAATAAAAAACTTTTGTAGACCTCAAAGATTATTATAAAACCGATCACTTACGAAAGACGCCAAATGCCAAGTTCAACTGGCATTAAAAATATGAGCAATGTAATCAGCAAGTCACAGTTGGAGCTGAGTGCCAAGGAAAAGTGCGTCAGCGGAGGACTTTCGAGCCGAGATAAATGGTTGGCCAAAAGTCACGCGCACAGCTGTGTCAAACCAATCACCTGATGACCGAGTTACCTTTCTGCATTCAAAACAACTCTTTAAATCTGAAATGGTAAGAAACCCAGGGAGATGTAGTTATCACCAAGAATTACCCTAGCATCCTCTACCAGAGTCAAAGATAGTAGTGGAAAGTATGCCAAGGACAGCTGAATTCGTCGTAGTGGTCTGCTATGACTCAAAGGATATCTCTGGGGAACAGAAAACTCATGGTCTTCTTTGAAGCAGCTGGTCAGCCATCATCCTTCTTTCTGCTTGGCCCAAATATCCTCATCCTCAGACATCACCAAAATTCCCCAAAGTATAAAAGCAAACAACGTCATTGTGAACACAGCGTGACTTAAACATCTCTGTGGATGAGCCAGAGAAACACATATTTCACTATTATTCTTTTATCACATGTGTGTTTCTTAATTCTGTTGTACCTTTAGTGCAAACAAAGATATATAAAAGCAATGTGTGAGCATGAGTGTCCCGAGTCATAGCAACCTGCCCACTAAAAAAGACACCTCCAAACCAAGTCACCTCCAAAAAAGGTAAATTTACTAAAAAAAACAACAACCCAACAGTTAAACAGCTATGATTCATTCAAGATCTGGTGATAAACGACACCCATTATAGTTATCTATTTTCTGTTTTTTATTATTATTATTATTTTACATTTATTTATATAGCAGACTTAATAACCAGGTCACTAATATAAAGGGAGCAGCAAATAAAATAATGCCAACCGTCAGCACCGCGGATGTGGGACAGCCGCGTTTAAACGGGAGTTGCAATACTACTGTGTAACAGTACAACGATTCAACCTACAACAGTAACAATGACTTTATACTATGCACACAGGACGAGGGAAAAAAAACCGTCCCCGCCCCTCCTTCTTGACATCAGCCCCACATAATTTGGCAAATGAGGTAAAACGAAAAATGCCGCAAACACAGCAGACCGAAAGTTTAATTACACGCTAAAGTAAAGGCCACGATACGATACATTACCAGTCAAACGTAACCGCAGATTATTGCTGCGCAAACACACGCTAGGCTTTCAGCGCTTGCAGTGTTTATAAACACGGCCAGCTAACGGTAACGTTAGCCCAAGCTAGCCGGGCATAGCGTTAAAATGGACTGACATTAGCCCTATCAGCTAACACTTTCCTGCATTTTGCGAGGCAACCGCGACAGTTACAGGATACTATTTAAACCCCGTTTTTTAAACACCGAACCCTTCACCTCTTCCCAATAAAACACACAGGAAAAATAACTCAAATTGTTCACCTTCCAGGAGCCGAGAGATGAGGCTATCCACGTTCAATTCACCCTCCGCCATCTTCACACTGCTGATACTGTACAGTGTTGGTCGCTTCAGTTCCCTCAGCCGACACCAGGGGGTGCTGTTGCTCACAAACCGGTTGCCAAAGTCCTTGACCAGGGAGCAGATTAGTGAATAATTCACTTTATATTTTATTTTTACCTCCTTTCTATACAACCACCATCTACTATAGCTATACAAAATATTAATAAAATTAAAATAGTTAAAATAGGAATTGGGATGAAATCTAAAAATGTACGAAAAGTATGAAAGGTACAGTAGCATGTAAGCAGACACCCCTATATAGACCTGTTACATTATTACTGATTCAAAAAACATACAAAGTAAAGGTTAGATCAGGTTTCATATATTAAACTGATCTCGTTTGTAATTATGTCTGCAATGTGTCAAAATAAATACGTAAATAAGTGGCATATAGTATTTCAGCCTGAGCTGAATGAAGGGGGGAAACCGCAGAAAATGTTTCTCAGTGCTTGAGTAAATGTACTTTTCACCATGTCACAAGTTTGTGACATAATCAACAGAAGCTGTCGGCATATTTCATCATTCTAAAGAGATCATAAACCATTCCCTTGTATATTTTATCAGCAGGCTCGGCCTTTGGAGGTAATAATCAACCTAATGAATGTGAGTATGAGTGGTTTGTGTATTTTGCAGTGCTTTTTCTGCACAAACAGGCATATTAAGATGGGTCAGAATTGAGCAGTCACACTACAGTACACTGTTTCATGAATTATTGCCAATTAACCCTCCATTCCTCACCACCCACACCATACAATCCCACAAGTATTTGGATCATCATAATATCATCAAAATGAAAACACATTACAAGTATTTTTGAATGCACAAAATGACCACAGAAACTTAATTCAGTGTTTATTTTACTGCATATATTTATATATACATAGATATATGTATTTAAGTTACAATATATTAACTTATCAAAGCAAACAGGATCATATATAACATTGTGTAGTTTTGAAAAACAGCCTCATTGTCACTGTTTGTGTAACTGTTTATTTTTTCCCCTGAATAGTCTCATGCAAAAACATAACAAATTTAAAATTCTGTGCCCTTCATCTGCTCCAAAGTCATCATCTTCTTCCTTTCCTTCCTGGCTTTGTAGGAGAGGAAGAGCCAGGTGACAGCCCAACCAATCAGAAGGCCAACAACAGCCAGCACAGCAGCGAGCCATGCTTGCACGGTGTTAGGGCACTTTGGATTGCCCGAGGGTTGTGGTGTGATGTCAGTTTTGGGTGGTGTGGTTGTGACTGCAGGAGCCACGCTGTTTATCTTTGTGAAGATATAAGGATGTTCCTGGAACACATATATAGGATGGCAAAGTTCTATTCCACAAACCTGTAAGACAGCTGCAATGAGAAGTGCTTCTGCAGCTGATTCCTTACCTCAGTTGGACACTTGATTCTATTTCTGTCATTTGAAAACTTGTTATACGTCTGTTTTTCCCCCACTGGTTCCATCTAGAGATAAAACCACAAATGCATCTCTGTTCAGCATAAATTGCAGGGAGATGTTGTAATTATAACGGCAAATACAGGCAATACATCCTTTTACTGCCAACAATAAAAGACTCACCATGTTATTCCACAGTGCTACAGCCATGTCAGCATGTCCCCGTTCACTGAAGTGGAAACAGTCCTGGGAGAAGTATGTGACATCAGGTTGGCCTTCCTGCAGGAGGGAAAACACACAATCGTCACTGTTTGTGGGTAAAATGCATCCTGAGGACTGACAGACTTGTTACTGTCTGCAAGCTAAATGTTTATATAGACACATATAGAGTGTAGTAGAGGGTGGTGGGCTCACGGAAGACTTACAGCATTCAAAGGTACGATGGTGCTTTTAAAAAAAGGCTGGAAAACCACAGCAAAATCCTCTCTGTTGTCATAGCGACCTCCGTACAACAGCTTTTCGGTTTCAGTCTGGCAGAAACAGATGGCTGATGTTATTAAGGTAATGTAACAATCCTGATTCATCAACACTTGTTCAGAATCAAACATTTTACTATCACGGCTCCAGTCTGCTAACCTGGTATTCCCGATTGATTCGTTTTGCTTCTGCCAGCTCTGGTGAATTCTCTCCTGGGTGCAAGAAGCATGGACAGACAAACCTGTGGATACACAGTGGAAAAATCACTGATTTGTTATTCGTTCTGGGATAAGGCAGTTGTTTCATACAATACAAATTATATCTGATATTCTCCTTTTTCTCAATAGACAGTGCAATGAAGAGGAGAGGATCTACAGGAAAGGGCCTCAGGTCAGAGAACCTCGGCTGTTGTATTTAGCCTTACAGCATATAGTCACTTGCTCAATCACCTAAACTGTTGCCCTAGACCTGATGTCTTCTGACAGATTCCCTAGATATAGATGAGAAGTGATTTTGACTGCCTTGTAATCAATGGTCTTATTTATGAAAAGTTGATTAGATTGATGAACATACTGTTGCACCACATTGCACCCTAGGCTGTCCCTTCTGATCCTGCGAAGACCTTCAATTTCCAGGATCCCCAGCACGTTCACAATCGTCCTGGGAACCTACAGTTAAAAAAAATCAAAGAAGAGTGACGCTAAAAAGAAAATGATCCTATTAGGATGAAAACTTAAAGTAAAAACGGATGAACCCAAATAATGTTTTTTTTGTTCAGGATCTCTTAAAAGTATTTTCACTTATGATCTTACTACATAATAACTGGTTATTTTTTTTAAGTCAATAAAATCGTCTCACCTCATTGTACAGCATGTCCAAGCTTGTCATCATATGATAGCTGTAGTTCTTAGGTGAGTGCGTGGCCTGTAGTTTGGACAGATACAGTCAATAAGGCTATTTATTAACACATGCACTCAATTCAACCAGGACTTTTTTTCCCTCCTATTAATGTCTTTTTTTCTTTTTGTTGTGGCCAGCAGCATAATTAAGGCAGATATGAAGGGAATATGGCCAAGTTTGAATCCACCAAGAGAGAGCCATGCAACATGTAAGAGCGCACTAGCAACAACTAACCCTAAGCTGTCAGCACAGTCTCAGAGCTCATCTGAAATTGATGCTGCACTTTGATATTCTGCTTCAAAGCACAAACATTAAAAGAGAGACTACCCTGACAGCGGAGCATGAGGAGTATAATGGGGAGGGTGGGGGGTAGTTGAAATGAGAAAGGAAAGAGCGGGAGCGAGCAAGACAGAGACAGGATGAAGAGAGTCTCGGTTGACTTCTGTGTTGTTTATGCCCCTCAGAGAACAAGGCCTGTCACTGTGCCCTGTGTGCTTGTTCAATGCAGACAGAGGCCGAGGTAGAGGAGGGAGGGGGGTGATCTGTGTTGCAGGGCTAAAGTGACAGAATGTGCTCATTGAAAACAAACCATGTCTGCTCTCATCCCTCTCTGACACAATAAAACAATAAGGGTGGGGGGGTGGGGTGCTCACAAGGCTTAATTATTCTGCTCCAGTGCTTAGTTCCATTTGGGGAGTGATGATATCTCGAGACAGCGCTCCACAACACCACTGGATGCTTAAGCACTACACTTGCAGAGGGAAATAATTTTGCTAGCCTTAAAAATGTTCTTCAAACTGGATTTCCTGTGACGACTTCTTAAAGCAACTCACCCGATCATTGCAGTACTGACACAGGTCATTCCCTCCAATGAAGAGGGTCACAAGCTTCCAGTCGTTCTGAAAGTTCACGGCCTATTTTGATTGGTGTTGACAGATTCAGAGAGACAGATTTAGTTACATGTGTTTTTCTCGCAGAAAACATGGCAAGGCTTGAGAATGCATTAAAAATCACTTGGTAATGCATGTTAAACTCACTGGGTTCTCTTTTATGGCATCAATAAGGCGTCTGACCTGTGCTGGGATTTGTCTGCATGGAATTGCATATAATTAGCCCATGCAATGCTTCCAAGATAGACCCATTAATATATCTGATATATATCTGATATATCTGAACTCACGATATTTTAGCGCCTGATACGGCCACATTGAAACCAGCCTCCAGTGTTCCTGTCCCCTTTGACATTCCTTTGATATCAGGATTAAACTTCTTAAGGATATCTAAAGTATATATAAAAAAGAGTTAGGGTACAGATTTTACTCAGTTAAAGACAAAATACTGTTTTTTGTCGGACTATCTCTGTCATCTAGTGGTGCTTATGTGCATTACAGTTCAACACAGGATGTTTCTGACTTACTGGGTAATGTTGTGACAGTCTCAAGAGTATTATCACCTCCAATGCTAATAAAAAAAATAGTTAAACAATGAACGTATGTTTACAGTGCAATGTTCATAGTTTAGAATGTTTAAAGTTTTGTTTTGGTCTCTCACCTCCATGACACTCCTCTGTACTCAGTACGTAGCTCCACCAGACTTTGTGATTTAGCACCAAAGGCGGCCTAAATTTGGGAAAAGGTGATTTTACAGCTGAATCATTAACATTTTCCCCCCTGTTTCTACCTCTGTCTCATTAAGTTGATATTACTATCTCTGTTTGTACATTAACTGATTTAGGTACCTAGAAAAGGTGTGATGTGTAACACTATTATTACCATCATAAGTTATTACTGACTAATCTACCCGCCGTGGGTCCCAAAGACCAACAAAATGTGCCAGTGAGTATTTTTCAGCTCTAAAGAAAGTGAAAACAAAGAAAATTGCTCCTTTAGACAGTAGCTCTGTCACTTTTGTCTATTAGTGATGACATTTATGAAATATTATACGTATTAATGGGTTGTTCTGGCATCCCATTTTTACTGTACAAGCAAGCACACTTGATTTATTTGGAAACTTCCAAATAAATTAGATTTGCAAGAACAGAGAACAAACAGAAGAAAAAACAAGGCACATAAATCACAGGCAGATAACTGCATAGCCCCCAAATAGTTGACTAAGACTGTGAGAGGCAAATGAAGGATCTGGATGAAAAACAGTAAGTGGACCATTTTTGCAGTTATTTAGAGGATTTATTTAGTTATGACAAAATGCCAGTCATGCTCTTGAGCTTACCGTTAAAGAGTCTCCTAGAGCAGCCACTACCTTGATGTCTGCTGGTCGCACCCTGTGAGCTATTAAAAAAGTTGACATGAGTATATTTTACATCTAATCATTGTATTTCAGAACTGAATTACAACACAGGATGAGCACCTGAAGTGGGCACAGAGTTGGACGGTGCTGTGTTTGAACAGAAGAAGTCACTCCCCCAGTTCTGTAATAAGATAAAGATATATTTCAAAAATAAGACTCTATCATTTTCCATTGTGCATAATGTAAATAACAAATGCTTGCCACAAGTTTTTTTGGGCATGAAACACGTAAATTATAACCTACTGAGACTGGAGCAGAAGTAGGTGGAGGGCCTGGAAAGATGTAGTCACTATTAACAGCCGTCCTAATGAATGGGACTGTCTGTATTTGGAAAGAAAAATGGAAAGAAAAAAACTCATGAAAGCAGAAAAGTAATAAAATAACAATGCAGAATGTAGAGATTGAGATTAATTTTTACCTCAGAGGGACACATCAAATCAACGCCAGCTGTGAGGTTTTGTGTATAAGTCTTTTTGCCCAGTGGCTCAAGCTAATAGAGCATGAAAGTCAGTGATTTAGTATCGGAGAAATAAAAAAAAAACAACAACAAAAACCCCCCCACATGGGGCATAATATTGATGTCATAATGGCTGTAGAAAATCCTACCATATTGTTCCACAGACCACGGGCCATGAGTGTGTGAGCTTTCTGGCTGAGATGAAAACAGTCAGGTGCAAAGTAAGAGCGATCGGGCTGGCCGTCCTTTAATAAAAAAGGCAAAGAAAGGAAGAAATTATTTTTTTTAAAAGTTAAACAAATTCCTAAATAAAAGCAAAAATATTGTAAAAGTGCAGTGTTTCAAATTTTTAAGCGGTTACCTGTAACCTGGGAAGAGAAAGCCCTCTAAGGAAGGGCTGCAGTATCACAGTGAAGTTATCATGTGTGTCATACCGCCCAGAGTCAACGAGCTGTTGCATGCCAACCTGAGAGGACAGACAGTCATAACATGACCACACAAGAATAAAAAGCAAATAAAGTTTTTGACTTTGCAGTGACAGTTATATTCACTGGACAATGACACATTGCCATCTTTAGCCTTTAAAATGTGAAGTTCACTTATTTAGTTTAAATTACATGCTGCATGCAGTATAAATTTATTATGACTTCATTGCTTAAAATACACAGGTGTCTTTAATCTTTAGTGATAATTATTCAGTTACTATTACACTACAATTATTAAACCAAAGAAACGAAGAAACCGACCAATAGTACAGCCTGTTTACATGCAACTTTTTTCATTTGTGTTTTCTGTGCTTGCAAATCTCAAAATCAGTCGATCAATATAATTTTAAGTGTTTTATGAAGAAAAGAACAACATGGTCAAAGTATTTTTTTTCTGCCTGCTTCCACATGATGTTTAAATATATAGGAATACAGGAAAAAAATAGATAAAGTTCTGTTATTAAAATTTACATTTGCTTTCATTCCTTAATAGACTGACTGCAGAGTCAGTCTATTTATGCCCTTTAAAATACTACTGTCAGATTAAGTAAGCTTGAGAAATGTGCAATGCACATAAGAAAGCACATGTTTTAAAGCATATGTTGGCACTTTGAAATTGCTGATGTACATGAGAGAATTTTATTTATGTAGTTTATTTATTTTCTTTCTGTATTCATCTCTTCTGCTACTACTTTTACTCTTACAAGCAGATCCATTTTTGTAAGCAGCGGAGGAGTAAATGACAAATAAAGGAACCCTGAACCTTGACTTGTCAAAATTGTGGAAAATCATTCCTTTTAATGTTTCGCTCTTTTGCACCTGGTAGCCTGTGTTGTAGGTCTCAAGCATCTCGAGTTCAGATGATCCATCTTTAGGTTTCAGCACACAGGGGCACATCAAACTGAAACATAAATGTACAGAGTGCCAGTTATTGGTTTACGATTTTTGGTTAAACTGTTTGTCTGACACAACAAAATTGTACTTACTTTGTAAACCAAGTTGGACACCCCAAAGACGGATCATTGTGCAGATCACGCAATTGTACGATGTTAAACAGCTCTACCAGATTGACAATGGCACGAGGCACCTGGAATAGTTTTGACATTGAAAACATACAGGAATACTGAATGGCTGTGGCAGCAAGGTGCAAGAAGATGAGAACATACTTCACGGTGGAGTATGTCTAGAGCTTCACTGATCCGATGGACCACATTCCTGGGTGAGAAATAAGTCTGTAGGGGAAAAAAAAATCTCTATTACAAAAGATCCCAAGCATGAATGTGAAAACAAATATTTGGTAAATTATTGAATTAGTTATTCAACTGAAACTTAAAATTAAACTATTTTGATTAGAATTTGAATGCCGAAAATTTTCTTCTAGCTTCACAAATGCAGGAACTGGCTATGATTACTTGTTGTTAATGATTATTTTGGACTGTTAATCAAAAAAAGCAAGCAACTGTTATGATAATGAGGATCATTTTAGGTTGTCATTAAAAAAGTTTTGGATGGCCAACATGAAAAATATCTCTAAATTTGATTTCGACCAAAAATGGACATTTTAAATTTAAAGTATATTTAAAACAGCCTTTTGTCTTCTAATTCAGCAATTTATGGCAATTCAGCTGTACGAAACTGCCTGATTATAATGGTAAGTACAAGTAAGTACAATATGTAAAACAACAAAGACAAGATGTGGAGCGCTTACAGTGTCAGTGCAGTAGTCACATATGTCATTTCCACCAATGAACATGGTGATAACTTTCCAGTCATTGTAGAAATCGATACGCTGGAGGACATAAGGCAAAGTTCTGTGTTTAATTTGTTCATTCTTAACATAAAGCTGTAACAAAGTACACATGACATCATGTCTGAATGCACACCCATGGGCTACTGTGTTAGATACACCTCTTCAGCTACTTGTTAACACAAATATCTAATCAGCCAATCACATGGCAACAAATCAACATGTGGTCAAGGTGATCTAATTGAGCATCAGAATGAGAAAGAAAGGTGATTATAGTGGCTTTGAATGTGGTATAGTTGTTGGTGCCAGCTAGGCTAAACTGAGTATTTCAGAAGCTGCTGATCTATAAGGATTTTTACACACAACCACTACTAGGGTTAACAGATAATGGTCAGATGAAGAGAAAATATCCTGTTAGCAGCAGTTTTCTGCCGTGTTGATATCAGAGATCAGAGGATAATGGCCAGACTGCTTTGAGATGATAAAGGTCTGCAGAAGAACATCTCTGAATATGCAACAAATCAAACCTTGAAGCAAGAAGGGCTACAACAGCAGCAAAAGATCTCACAAAGTGCCACTCCTGTCAGCTAAGAACAGAATACTAATGCTACAATTCACATGGCTCAACAAAATTTGACCAAAGAAGATTGGAAAAAGATTTTCTGGTCTAATGAGTTATGAAAACATGGATCCATTCTGCCTTGTATCAACGTGTCTAGGCTGCAGCTGGTGTTGTAATAGCTTGTGGGACATTTTCTTGGGTCGGTTTGTGCTCCAATCCGATAGACCATCTTTGTGATGTGGTCGAGCAAGAGATCATGGATCATGGATGTACACCAGACAGCTCACGATGCTGTCAATATGGAGCAAAACCTCTGAGGAATGTTTCCAGCACCTTGTTGAATTTAGGCCACACAGAATTAAGGCAGCTCTGAATGCAAAAGGGGGTCCAACCCTGTAGTAGGAAGGTGTACCTAATAAAGTGCCCAGTATGCATACAAAATATATGCAGTTATCACTGACTTACTGAATCGCTTTTCATTTTGTCCACTAGGATGCGCACCTGTCCTGCCATGTTACTAAAAATAGCAATGAACGTTATTGTTAAAATCTGCATGATATTTTTGATATAGCATGCTGCAAGTTCTGCTAAGGTTAAAAGTAAGTACAAACGTGACTTACCCACTCTTTGCTCCTGGAACAGCCTGATTGAGAAAGGCTGAAGGATTGTTCTCTCCACTGATTCCTTTAGAGAATCCAGTCAGGGAGGGGTTAAACTCCCTCAAGATGTCTGAAAAAATTGATTAGAAGTTAAAAAAAAAAACTCAAACAAGGATTGAATTGTTATACTCTTATATTGTAATTTAGTCATTGTGACAGCATTTAGATTTTTTAAGTATACAAAAGCGCCCTTTCATTTTAGCCACAAAAATCCCTTAGTTGATTCAGGTCATTAGACTGCATAAAAGATAGGCCTGTTCAAGCCTATATTCTTTAGTGACAGCAATGAGAACCTCAATTTAGATGAAATAAATAAAATACAACTACTACTGTTTTTCATTCAAAAACGTAAGAGAGCAAGAGAGAGACATACTGGCCAGAGTTGTCACAGTGGTTATGTTTTCATCACCACCAATGCTGAAAGTTGCAGAAATTTTGTTAGCTTTATAAAGTATAAAGTAACTCTTCCAAAATTTAAACAAATTTGTACGTTAACTTGTCTTACCTCCATGACAGTCCTCTGTACTGATTAAGCAGTAACAATATGTTATCTGATTTTGCACCTACACCATTGGCTGCCTGCAGGAAACATCAGATGCAAGACTATAAAAAGACGAGCTAATAAAACCTAAAGGAATTAATTGGTTGGCCCTGAAAAGTACTATGTCATAGGTGTTATACATATGGCTACTGGGCCACAACTGGCCTGCTTTGCATCCTATTCCGCCCACTGAATGTATAACGATTGCAGAGAAGTCATTAATAACAGCAATTTTTCAAGAAAATCCAACAGGATTACAAAAAATTGTAAAAGTATGACAATAAAAAAGTTCAAAACATAAAATAATAAAATACTTTTATGATTGTTTACTTCTAAGATATTCTTTTTATGAAGGTTTTTATGCCTTAGTAGATCTAGTGGGTCTGTAAATGTAAGTGCAAATGAGAGATAGAGCTTCAACATGCAACAAGAAGAAATGGGAATGAGACAAAACATTTTTTTGAGCATGCAATTTATTGTTTATCCTATTTATTGTTTAAACTGGAACAGGCTGTTTTACAGCTGTTCAAAGGTTTAGGACCACACCTCCAAAAAACCCCATGAACTCCCCCAAAACAGAAATCAAACTTTCAAACATGAACTCAGTAATGAGTAGCTCCACCGTTATTGTTGATCACTTCAAAAATTTGTTGCGGCATGCCTGATGCAAACATTTCCACGAGGTGAGTGGGAACACTTCTCCAAGTGGTGAAGATGGCTGCACGAAGGGCATCTACTGCCTGGAACTGTTGTCCATTTTTGTAAACTTTCCTTGCCATCCATCCCCAAAGGTTCTCATTTGGATTTAGATCAGGAGAACACGCAGGATGGTCCAAAAGAGTGATGTTATTCTCCTGGAAGAAGTCCCTTGTCCTGTGGGCATTGTGTACTGCAGCACTGTCCTGTTGAAAAACCCAGTCGTTACCACACAGACGAGGGCTCAGTCATGAGGGATGCTCTCTGCAACATCTGGACATAGCCAGCAGCCGTTTGACGCCCCCGCGCCTCCTGAAGCGCCATTATTCCACTGAATGAAAAAGCACCTCAGACCATTATGGCGCCCCCTCCACTGTGGCACGTAGAAAACATCTCAGGTGGGATCTGCTTGTCATGCCAGTAACGTTGGAAACCATCAGGACCATCAAGGTTAAACTTTTTCTCATCAGAGAATAAAACTTTCTTATACCTGTCCCATGTTTGGTGCTCTCTTGGAAAGTCCAAACAGTCAGTTCTATGGCTTTCAAGGAGATGAGGCCTTTGAAGACGTTTTTTGTTTTTGAAGCCCTTCAGTCTCAGATGCCGTCTGATGGTTATGGGGCTGCAGTCGGCACCAGTAACGGCCTTAATTTGGGTCGAGGATCGTCCAGTGTCTTGACAGACAGCCAATTGGATCCTCCGGCTCAGTGCTGGTGAAATTTTTTTGGGTCTTCCACTTGACTCTTTTGTTCCATAACCCTCAGGATCATTTAAGAAATTCCAAATGACTGTCTTATTGCGTCCCACCTCAGCAACGATGGGGCGCTGCGAGAGACCCCGCTTATGCAGTTCAACAACCCGACCACGTTCAAAAAGGGAAAGTTTTTTTGCCTTTGCCATCAGAACGTCATGACAGTGTGACTACCTGACAGAAAATGCTAAAGAATCCACATTTTTTGCACAGATTTGACCTTTTAAATGCATGTGGTCCTAAACTTTTGTTCAACTATAAAACAG
>VVHJ01045492.1:0-14539 GCA_015107715.1 Tylochromis polylepis
CTTTGGGCTGGCTTTCGCCTGGCTCTAGTCTGGCTTTGGGCTGGCTCTAGTCTGGTTTTAGGCTGGCTTTGGGCTGGCTCTAGTCTGGTTTTAGGCTGGCTCTAGTCTGGCTTTGGGCTGGCTCTAGTCTGGCTTTGGGCTGGCTCTAGTCTGGTTTTAGGCTGGTTTTAGGCTGACTTTGGGCTGGCTCTAGTCTGGTTTTTGGCTGGTTTTAGGCTGGCTCTAGTCTGGCTTTGGGCTGGCTTTCGCCTGGCTTTCGCCTGGCTTTAGCGTGGCTTTAGCTACACTTTAGCTACGCTTTAACCTAGCTTTAGTCTGGCTTTAGTCTGGTTTTAGTCTGGCTTTAGGCTTGCTCTTGTCTGGTTTTAGGCTGGCTTTAGGCTGGCTTTAGCTACACTTTAGCTACGCTTTAACCTAGCTTTAGTCTTGCTTTAGTCTGGCTTTAGGCTGGCTTTAGTCCTGTAAAGTCTGAACCATGAAATAATTGGCAGAAAAATCTTTTTTTTTCTTTTTTTTAAACTGGAGCTTTTGAACTTTCTGACAAATGAAAAAATATACATCAATCTGAAAATAAAATAAATCCTGAACAAACACAAACATGTGAGGAGGTTAGGGTTAAAAAATCCCACTGATCAAGTAAACAGAAACTTGCAAATCAGATAGGATTCATGAGTTAGTGCTAAAGGGTTAGACTGGTCTTAGATTGGTTATAAACCATTATAGATGGGTTATATACAGTTATAACTGTTATAGAGGACTGGTTTTCAGCCAGTTTTTGATTGATTTCCAAAAACTGGCCAGGACTCGGCCTTGGATGTGGGTTTTTTGGCTGATTTTGAGCTGACCTATTTTTGTGTCTTCAGACCATCTCAGTGTCTCCTGGGTTTAGACTCAGTATTAAAGGTGATTTGAGACCCAGTTTCAGACTGTTTTACGCTGACTGGTTTCTGACTGGAGCTATTTTGGACTTAGACTAAAATTAATTTCAAACAAATTTGTTTTGTCAGAATCTTGAAAGACGTGTCAGATCTTTTGTGGATTCGGGAGGTCTGTTTTGTCTGTCTACCTTTAAACTTTCAGATGTGGCTTTGGGCTTGGCTTTAGACTTGTTTCAGCCCAATTCACTGACCTAATTTTATCTTTGGTTTGATCTGATGTGGTTTCAGGGATTAGGTTTAGATCCACCTTTGGACGGATTTCTAACCTGGTTTTGAAGATTTTAAGTCTAAAACGTATTTTATACATTTCGTGTGTTGTTGGCAGTAGGAGAAACTGATTTAAAGCATCGTTATGAAGATGATATAATAATATGAAAGGATGTAATCGCTCATGAGCTGAGTTTGATGTTGAGCTTTGAGGTGTGGCACATGCTTTTCACTGCGGATATTTGAGTTTTAGCTCAGAAACATGAGCAGCTCAGCTCAGATAAAGCTGATTAAGCACCATTATCAGTCAGTTCGTTTCCCTTCCACAGCTGTGACCTTATTAGACGAGCTTCTGTTTGCTGACAGAGTTTAATAAAAACCTTTCGGGGGTTTTTGTGGCGGGCTCAACATCTGCAAGATGGCGGCCTTCCTTGCTGCAGTGCAGAGCTGGTGTTTGTGAGATGCAGTAAAAGCTGTGAAGCCGAGACCGGAGATGTTCGCCTGTGTCGGGTTTCCATCATCGTGAAGTGTGTTTCCAGCGCTGGGAGCCGGCCGGCCTTGTTTACTGGAGACTTTTGGGTTTGCAGGGGAAAGAAAGCGAGCAGTACCAGTCAGTCGCGCCACGTGGTGGATGGTTTTCCTTCCTGTGTGACGCACCCCTGAGAGCAGATTAGCATCACATCGTTCTTTGTGATAGCTCAGGAAGGTGAAAACCACCAGTTATTTAAGAAAATAGGACAGCCGGTTTCATTTGAACAACTCGGCTTCCTCGTGTTCATGGCCTCATGTGACAAGGACGAGCACACGAGTGTTTTTAAACTCAGTTCTTGCTTGTTGTGACAAAATGAGTCCGATTATTATCTGAGATGAGCTTTCCTGGTCGCTCCTGACAAGTTTGCAAAGTGAAAATCTGCATTTTGTATCATGTGCTCGTGTAAAAGAGACCTGCTGTTAATGACCTGCAGACACCTTCCCACTGCTCCATTAGAAAATCTGAATCACATAATTAGAAAATCAAAGCGTACCAAACCAAACTTCAGTAATGTAAACTGCTCTCTGACTTGTTGTGGAGCAGACTGACAGGTGCAGACCACTAATGTTAGCCAATGTTAGCCAGAGTCCTGTGAGGGTCTGTGACCGTCTGTGCTTGTACCGGATGAAGATGCTTCTTCATGTCTGTGGGTGGATGTTTTGGTCCACGGTGTTGCTCCAGCAGGAATTTGGTGTCTGTGATGTAACACACATGAACCAATGTGAATCCTCTGCAGTAAATGGCCGATCATAAGTATCCGTATCATTTTTCAGATTCATGACTTCTGCAGGTTTTCCTTTCTTTTTTCTGACTTTACTGCAGGTAACAGTCAGAGTTGAGCGGGTGCAGCAGCCCTCAGTTCTGCACACATGCACTTCTCCTCCAGTGATGTAGAAATGTAGCATGAAACCGTTTGTCAGCCAGACCACAAAGGTTTCTGGTTTTTATGTCTCATCCAGCGCAGTTCGGGTCGGCGTTATGAACCCGAGGAGGACGGCTTTGATCACACGACTTCTGAACATTTAGCTTCAAAATCCGAAGTAAACTGAAGCTTTTGTTTTGTGTTTGAAGCCAGTGGAAATTTGACTTGTTTGCACAGCTTCATTGGTGGAAGTTTCCAGTTGTTGTGTTCAAAAGCTGAGAAAAACCACAGAACAAAAAACACCAAACTTCCAGAGAAGAGACGGCTCGCGGTAACAATCCTCCACGCTCACGTTTAAAGACTTGTTGTTGTGAAGAGCTGATTTTTCACTGCTGAGCTGAGACTTGCTGTTTTTTATTCTAACCAGAATGTGTGTGTGCACGTTTGTGGGACACTTCCTGCTTCCTTTTTTAGCATTAAATGGTGAAACACAATCACCGGCGGACTCTTAGCGAGTAAGAGCTCATGCGCTCTGCAGGCCGCGGCTCACCGGACGCCTGCTTCTGATCGACAGGCTCAAACTAGAAGCTGGCACCTTGAAAACAAAGTCTCAAATATTTTGTCCTCCTTCTGTTAAAAACTGAAAAAACAAGAGGACAAATTTCCGTTGAAATGAGCAGGTGTAGTCCAAACCCCAACCATAACCCTAGGTGGGTCGCCACTGACCTGGCGCAGGTTTACAAATTAAAACTATTTAAACTATTAATCCAAACAGAATAAAGGTTTAAAGAAAGTTGTTTTTTAAAGTCCGCATCAAAACGTGCTGCTTCGTCTTCACCCAGTCTCCTGAGATTGGGCTCGTGGCCTTTTGAGTAACAAACGGCACTGAAAACATGATCTGAAAGGGTTTTCACTCAGAGTGGGTTTAGACTTTTCCCACTGCGCTAACTAAGCTATCAGCCCCCACGCCATGACGAGCAGCACGCTCGGGATCAGAAATGAGTCCATCAGAGGAACAGCTCAGAGTCAGAGAGGCTGAGCTGGTCTGAGCATGTGCAGAGGAGCGAGGGTGGAGGATGAAGATGGAGCTGCCAGGCAGCAGGAAGACCTCAGAGGAGGTTCGATAATAAGCTGTTTGTTTTTTTCTCTGCGTTTCCTGCTGTGCAGATTGATGACTGATAACAAAGTGAAAGTAAACTTCAGAATCTGAACATCACTTTAGACTCAAACACACCTGATAAAGTTCAGGATTGCTTGTTCCAGGTTTGATCAGAGTCTGCTTTAAATAACTGAAGTAACTCGACCTCAGTCGTTCTTATCTGAACTGACGGAGTGAAAGTTCTGACGTGTGATCTTCTCCTTTCCCTCTCAGATAAACCATGGACTTCTCCTGGTTCCTCTTCCTCGTGTCGGCCGCCGTCTTTGTCTCCATCGTCCTCCTGGCCGTCATCTGTGTGGACTGCAGGAACAAAGGTCCACTGCGTGGGTGAAAGTTGCACTTGACACTGTATCAACCAGTGGTTAACCGCTGTTAACCACTGGTTGACCTGACGCAAGCATAAACCACCCTGTGGCTTTCAGAAACGCCTTTTATCTCCGACTCAGACCAGATCTTTCACACTCATCGTGTCCAGCGCGTCGTCTTCTGAGATTTGTGTTTTGAGCTGCTGACAGATTTTATTCTCTTTCTTTTCTTGCCCGTCAGGTTCCATCCAACAAACAGCTTCAGAAGAGTACATGTAAGTCTTTTCATCTGCATCAGACAGAAACTTTACTTCTCATCGATGAGTTAAAGCTTAAAAAGTTTGATTTTTTTTTCAGACCGTCTGGATTCAGAGTCATCCATGCAGGTAAGTCTGAAACGTCTGATGTTGCTCAGTCCAGCCATCACGTCTTTTATTCTGCTGTCGGCCACTCATCACCTTTACTGCACGTTTCCACCTCTGTGTTTTTATTCTGTGCAGCTTCAAAATAATCTGTCTCTCAACCAAGCCATTATTGCTCGTCTCTTTAAGCTCCCATGCCTGATCGGCCAACTTCCAGAAGCCTTGCGAGCGGCAGCATCAGCGTTGGTAAGCTTTGAAATCAGCCTTAGAGCAGCGTGAAGCCTGAACGTGCAGGAGTTTACTGTGTGCTTACCTTAATATTTCAAACTGTGGTCACATTTAACATGAACGTGTGTACGTGTGTGTGTGTGTGTGTGTGTGTGTGTGGGTGTGTGTGTGTGTGTGTGTGTGTGAGAGAGAGAGAAAGAGAGAGAGAGAGAGAGAGAGAGAGAGAGAGAGAGAGCGAGAGAGAGCAGATGCTTGTATCTTTTGACAAGCCTGACTCAGCCAGCCTGAATCTAAAGTATATTTGGAGTTTTTTGGCAATGAACTTCACTAGAAACCCAACAGCTTGACAAGCAAATTCAAATTTCTTCCCTACTAGAAATTTAATGTTCAACCGTAAGTGGTATTATTGCAAAGTGGAAGCATAACAACTCAGCTACAAAGTGGCAGATGAAAGTCACAGAGAGGGGTCGCTGAGTGCTGAGGCACATAGTACCAACGCTCTGCTGACTCACTAACTGCAGAGCTCCAAACATCTGGCAGTAACATCGCAGCAAAAACTGTGAGCCTAGAGTTTCATGGCATGCATGTCCGTGGCTGAACGGCTGCATGTAAGCCTGACATTTCCAAGCACAATGTATCGGATGAAGGGGTGCAAAACATGCTGCCACTGGACTCTGGATCAGAGGAAATCTGTTTTGTGGAATGGTGAATTGTGCTTCTCTCTCTGGAAGTCTGATAGACAAGTTTGTGTTTGATGAATACCAGGAAAACAGGACCTGCCTGATTGCAGTGTGCCAGCTGTAAAGCTTGAGGTATGGGGTTGCCTTGAGCCAACACTGCAAAATCAATCTTTATGTCTGCCCTTACCAAGACAATTTGGATAATTCTGTGCTTCCAACTTTGTGGGAACAGTTTGAGAAAGGCCCTTTTTTGTTTCTGACTGTGCCCTGGTGCACAATGCAAGGTTCATAAAGGAATGGTTGGATGAGTTTAGTGTGGAAGAACTTGACTGGCCTGCACAGAGCCCTGACATAAACTAGAACAGATTGCAAACCAGATCCTCTCGTCCAACATCAACATCTGACTTCACAAATGCTCTTCTGGGTGAATGGCCAAACTTCCAAGAGACACACTCCAAAAGCTTGCACAAAGCATTCATAGGAGAGTAAAAGTGGTTATACCTACAAAGGGGACGCCAACTCTGTATTAATGCCTGTGGATTTAGAAAGGGGTGTAACTAAAGCTCCCATAGCTGTAATATGTAGATGGCCCAATTCTTTTGACCACAGGTAAGTAGAAGAATCTCTCCCTACAAGGTGGAGACACTAAACCATGTGTGAACAAAACTCTTGTCATTTATTTTAAGTCATGTTAAACTTGGCTTGTTGGCCTTTTTACAGAAAAGGAGATGAGTTCTTCTGCAATGAGAGAGATAAGTCATGACTGCAGGCAAAAGTGCTAATGGATTTAGCACAGTGAGTGCCTTCACAGTGGAAAGCATTTGCATGCTGGAGTGAATTGTAGTGTAAGTTACATCTACTGTATTCCTATATTCTCCACCCACCTACTTTTCAGCACACACACCAAAGGAAACAAATTAACAACAAAAACCCCCAATAAAAATAAAAAATAACCACAAAAAAATAAAACAAAAAAACAAGTTGACAGTTACATTAATACATAATAATACATGAATCAGGCATAAGATTATGACCACCTGCCTAATATTGTGTTGGTCCCCCTTTTACCTGGAGGCATACACTAAACGCTGCCTCCTTGATGTAGCATTAGTTGTCATAACTTTGCCACAAAGGAGAAAAGAATTTAAGAAAATCAGGCAAAATATCTTAGTACAATTTAATTTCCCACCGTAAATGAGATTAATGCATAGATCATTTTAACTCCCAGTTACAATTGCACTTAAAATGAGATCCCCAATGTTTGAATTTAGTGGCAGATGACGATTTATAACTCATGAATGATATATACTGATCAGGCATAACATTATGAGCACCTGCCAAATATTGTGTCGGTCCCCCTTTTCCTGCCAAAACAGCCCTGATTCGTTGAGGCATGGACTCCACCTATCCCCTGAAGGTGTGCTGTGGTATCTGGCGCCAAGATGTTAGCGACAGATCCTTTAAGCCTCGTAAGTTCTGAGGTGTGGTCTCCATGGATTGGTCTTGTTCGTCCAGCACATCCCACATATGCTCGACTGGACCGAGATATGGGGAATTGGAGACCGAATCAACACCTCAAACTCGTTGTTGTGCTCCTCAACCATTCCTGAACCATTTTTGATTTGTGGCAGGGTGCGTTAGAGTGCTGAAAGAGGCTACAACCACAGCTAATATTGTAATGGTGACAAAAAATGTATTCACTGTGGTTAATTTTACACTTTAAACATCTCAAAACGTTTCCAAAGCGTAAAACTCGAAAATTCTCGCTTGGCCACACAGTGGTTAGCACTTTCATGGCTGTAAGAAAGTTCTGGCTTCGCATGCACTAATCCTCTGAAAACCATGAATGTGTGTACACAATCTTATGGCAATTTATCTAACAGGGAATATCTCAGTCTGGAGCATTGTCCTCTCATCTGAAGGTCTTGGTCCAATCTGATGATCTTCTGGTCTGCATGTCGACAGGGGATGTTTAACCCTATACTAATTTCACTGTCTATGATTGTATCCCTGAATATGGTTTTTCCATTAAAGAGATTAAAATGGTCAGTACTGTACAAATACAGTACAATCACCTATAGTCACTCCACTAACATTGCTAGAAATAGTTTGATAATATCCACTAGACAACCCACCCGACAAGAGGCCTAAAAATAAAAAAATAAAAAATCAAGTTACTAAATGATCAGGTAAGCATCTTGTACAAACTCTAGCATAAGCTGACTCTGTATCCATAACTCTAAAACTGATTTGCTGTAACTTTCACATCAAAGTCATCTGTAATTTAAATGCTCAAACTGGTAACTACTTTGTAAGGCCTGCCAGCTAAATGTAGGAGTAGTGCAGAGTGGTTTCTTTGTGTTGTGTCAGATTCAAGCACTCTCAGAAGTGCTCTCCAGCTGCGTTCAGCACAGGCACTCTATTTATAAAAAGTGCATTGAGGCATGGGAGGAGAGCATTATGCTGTGTCAATATTTCAGATGGTATAAACCTCGACGATGTGTTACTCAAGTAAGTGAGTAGAGTGGAGATGCCTGTGTGTCTGGCTACACACAAGGACATACACGCACACAGTGGCCTGGCCTATAATCGTCCCTATTTAAATTGCTAATTTCCTCTCTCCCGCAGGTGCCTAACTGTGTTTGAAACTAAATTGCTCGTCATAGCAGGTCAATCTGAGCCTAATGAATTCAGCTGTTCTCCCATTACACTTATTGACGCTGAATGGCGGACGACAGGTGCGCTGAGTACTCAAGGGCTTGAAAGCAAAGCCTGCAGCCTCTTCTTGCACTTCTCAGTGGGTGCAGATGAAGTTCCACATCAGTCTGTGAATATTTAAGCATTTGGCTTGAACAAGATTTGACCAGCGTACATCTCCATTACAGGGGATATTTTACTTAGTGGTGATCATTGGCTCACTGACACCACACCACTAATCAGACAAAGTCACCAATCCCCAGAAGCTCCACATCAGCCCTGTTCTAACTTTAAGGACAAACACTGAACAGGAGCTGCACTTACTTCATTTATGGGGATTTATGACGTACTTTGCTCTGTGCATGTGCATGAAAATCAATTTAATTATGCTGGATTACAGCCATACAGTGCAGAAGCAATGTTGCTTCAGGATGGAGCTCATTTACATAAAAATAAATCACAATACACGGGCACATACGCATACTCCTAATTCCCATATGTCATGTCAAATGCAAAACACCAGATTTAGCAAAGTGGATGTTAAATATAAATATAAACATACGGTTGTACCACCTAATGCTTTAGGACAATATTTCTGTGGTTTATCAAGTTTTACTTCTTGGTTAAAACACTTGTGCACAACTAAACTTCCAGACTAGACACAGGCTGTTCTTTTTGTTTACAGGTGACTGACATAATACATTTTAGCTCGAGTATTGTTGTAAAAAGTCTATTATGTACACTTTAGAACTAGAAAAATGCTCCCCCTGCCAATTCAAAGCAGTTAATGATAAATAAGAATGAGCTTAATTGTTCTCCAGTCCCATGCAATACATCAAACTAGGAGGACACAGGAGGACAGTGCAGAAAAATGAACATTTGTCACTGTTTTCTGTTCGGATCTACCACCTTCAAAAAAAAAAAAAATCATTCACGCATGTAGGAAGAGAGAACAGAAGAAGAGGAAAATACATGAAGGGAAAAACTGAGGTGAATGATGTAAATGCTGCTCCTTGTGTTTCAGAGAGAGCAGTAAGGGGCCTCACTCATAAGGGGCAGATTTAGAGTTCATCAGCAGCTGTGATGTAATACTTAATGCGTGGCTATAAATGAGCTGATACACACATATGAGTATGAGAGCATTAATAGAGAGCAGCAGATTGAGCATGTGAAGCATGGAGCTCACTGCAATCATACAAGAGTAAGCAAGGAGGAAGGAGCGAGAACGCTCCCCATCGCCAATAGAAAAAGTACTGGTGGCTGCCAGAGCTACTCCTCAGACTCCTAGTAGACGTACGTATGGTAAAAATCCTACATGACTTCCTTCTTCTTCCTTCAGAAAACTTGACCTCTGCTCTTGACCTTGAGGTTGAGGTCACCAGGATTCGAACTCGTCTGAGATTTCCAGTAGATGCACCTATGGTACGTATTTCAAAATCCTACATTGTCTCATTCCCAAATTTGTGTGTCCACCCTGCCCGCCCACCTCCTCGGCGGGATGACGACAGCATCCCATCAGCCACTTATGGTTGAGGGGTAAAAAATGTGTGCAGTATTACTTTCATCACCACAAAAGAGGAATCAATCACTGCTCTTGTTCTTGGACGTGAAGCATTACTTGGATTTTCATACTCTTTTCTTCTGGTTTGGCTCCGTTTTTCAGTTTCTGGTGCATGCGCTGTCAGACCAGCGCGTCCAACACCACCAACCACGTCACGTTCAAAGCCACTTAAATTACATTTCTTCTCCGTTCTGATGATCGGTTTGAGTTTCAGCAGGTCATCTCCATACAAGGAAAATAGAAAATGATGCCTTTGACGTCATCTTCATTGGCCTGATATGAAGAGTTTAAAAAAGAGCCCCGACTCTGACCTTAAAGGAGAACTAAAAGACAAGGAGAATAAGTAACAGCTCGCTCCTCCTTCTGTAAATGTTGAATCCATAACCAATGACACGCTCTCATTTCTATCTCTCGTTTAAAAACCCATTTAGGGTTTTTGCTGCAGACTCGATCTGGTATGAGCAGCAGCTCATGCTGACGGCTCATGATAGCCGTTTTTGGGCTGAAGCATAACAGACATTACTGAGTCTTTCTATTTTATCTTTGCTCCTGTGCCACTAAATTTTATCTCCAGTTTTATTTCCATAACTGTTGCTAGTAACCAAAGCGGGTTCATCCAAGATTTATAAAGGCTACTTTTACACCCAGAACTGAAGCACTGCTGTGTGTACTCCAAAACAGCATAAACGTTATATCTCAGTAGACACAGGAGAGCATTTTATGTTGTAAATGACAACCATCCTCTGTTTTGTTTTTTGCTCCTTTTTTTTGTGGGGCTGCATTCCTCTTTTATGGTTCAAAGGCTGAAATATATCACCGTCTCAGGGAAATGAAGTTAATCTAAAAATGTGGATTATGTGAGGGGGAATCTTAGCTTGAGCTAATCCTCTCCTGTCTGACTGCCATCCCGTTATTGTGGAGATGATGCGGTGTCAGGTGAACGTTGTTATGTTGTTGTCCAAAAAGAAACAGGAATATTGCTGTTGTAACAACTTTAGCTTAACATTCAATAAAATTTAGGGTTTATTTTTTGGGTTTTTTTTTTGTTTTTTGCAATGTTTGCATTTACATTACATTTACATAAAAATAAATGGTGGCAATACTTAAGTACATATGTGAGTAACCCAATAGCATTTAGCACAACATGAAGAGCTATGATTATTTGAAGTGTTTTTGCCTGCTACATGTTAGTGGCCATCTTTTGTTTGCACACAGACCGATCAGCCAAATTCTCCCTTTCTGACAAACTAAATGTACACATTGCACTTTTACAGCTAAGGGAAATGAGCAGGCTTACCAATGATGCAATGCATCTGATTTATTGATGTTTTGAATAATACTTGTGTTTATTTTTTTATTTTTTTTGTTCAGAGAGGGTGGATTTCTAGTCTTTTTGCAGGTGGTGTCTGATAATGAGATAATTGGGCAGTTCTCTACCTGCCCACCTCCACTCGCTTTCTCTCTCAGTATTCCCCTCTTCCCCTGCTGACCACTCCCTGTCCACATCCATTAGACTGCGCAGGCACAGCTAACAACCGATTGGCTGCAGGGGGAATTCTGAGCTAAAAGACTAGTTAATTATGCTAAGCCAAGAAAGTGATAAGGAGGCAGTTTTAAACATTTAAAACCTCCTGAAACACACAGATACACACTGAGGCAGTGTGGTTTAAAGAGAGGCAGACCCTTTGAGGAAAAAAATGAGACTGTTTCATCAGAGTAAGCAAACATGGGCTGTGCAGGAAACGGAGAAGAGTTATAATTAGGATATTCCCCTTTTCTCATAAATTTCAACCTCTGTTATTTAAAAGTTCAGTGCTTCAATTCTTCCTTTTCTATCTCAGTTTCAAAATAGCATCATAAACATTAAATTCAAAATTCCACTAGATTCTCTGGATGCCGGCCCTTTCCTCCCCCCACTCGGCTTTCAGTTCCTCCTCTGTTGCTGGTACTCGGCTGGCCTTTCCCCTCTCCTCTTGTTAGCTGATGTCTGTGGGCGGATAACACTGCTTCACTGATCCACAACTCATGAAACACCACTCATTTTTTCCTCCTCTTTTTCATCACTGCCCAAAACTATCTGAGATCCAGATAATTTGTGCAGCAAACACATTAAATTACAGCCCAGAGTTTTTCCATCTTTGGATTTTAGTGGAGCAGCAGCCAGTATACTTTTAGCATCATTCCTCCTTGCAGATATATATATATATATATATATATATTTCTTTTATGATCAGCAGCCAGACACCACATGTGAACTATTTACAAAACAGATCTGAGAATCTGGGTACTTCATATTCCTGTTGATGGCTTTTGTGCGTGTTGTTATGAATCATTTAAAAAAAAAGGGTTGGTGGTTTTGTTTTTTGTTTTTTTACCATTTTACTATCTCCAACAGTCAGATCTGTTAAATTCAGTGAAAGTCCAAAACTGCCTATGTAGTTCTACAAAAACACTGGAAGCCTGAGAACCTGCTGGTGCAGTTCTGCCTGCAGTTCTGCCTGCCAACACGATCTGCAATGTGCTTTCCTGCAGGATACTGAACAGACACGAAGGGAGAGCTTGATCATCAGGAGTATCTCCCTCCATCCTGCTCGCTTGTCTTTTTGCTTCATTTCAGACATGCTCTGCTCCAGATATTAGTGTTTTGCCAGCTGCAGTGAGGTGAGGCATACTACTCACCTCTAAGGACTCAGAAAACCAGAGAGCTGGCTTCTCCCATTTTTTCCTCACAAAGAAAATGATCCCTGCACCTCATCAGAATGAGTATCGGGGTTGAGAACTAACCAAAGATGGAAGGGAAGAAGACAAAAAGCTAGAAGAGCATCATTCTGCTAATGATTTCTGTGCCTGCTTCGGTTCTTGGTGTGTAGATTTGTGCCAAATATATCGCCTGTGCTAAACGTCTGCAAAATGTAGCATGCAGAATGTGCCTCATTTCAGAACAGCCAAACTTAAGTAACATAACTTTGCTTCACTGACTTTAACAGTAACTTATCTTCTAGATCAAATTCAGAATTCAGAAAATGAAATGATGCTATTTGAATGTTGCAGTTGTTGTCAGAAGCTAACAGTATGTTGGGCCGAGAAATGAAGAAAAAGTGACACAGAGAAAGTGAGAAAAAGGGAGAGTGAGGTGGGATGGGACGGAGTAACAGTGGTGGGGGAAAGAGGAGAGATGGAGTATCTGTGGGAGTATAATTAACTCCATGGTCTGGCTCTCTGCAGGCCTGCGGCATACTGCTCTGAAATGCTGATTCAGTACACAGATAGACAGAATAGCACGGGAGGGAGAAAGGGGTGAGGAGAGGGAGGCAATAAGAGTAAAAGAGAGTAAGGGAGTCAGGGACGGGGTGTTGGATTGAGCATTAAAGAGGAAATTTAGCAATAGATGGCTCAGTGAAGTAAAAAGTCACCAAAATTGAAAGTAAATAGCCAAACAGCTCAAACAGAGCAGAGAGTACAGCCATTTAACTAAGAGACGAATAGTTGTCTAAGATTCACTGAGCTGTGTGCAGATGTATACTTCATAATCTGAGGCAGGTTATCTGCAGTCAGTACTTGACTTTATGAAGTGTTGAACATTTGCAGATGCTTCAGAAACAGCAGCGCAAACCCTCAGCCTCACGACAACAGCGACACCTAGAGGTGCGAGTGCAAATGTGACCTGGACTGAACCCATACTGATGCAGTTAACCCCTCAGTGCACATTAGAGCCTGTTGTACTCAACCCTCTTAAAAATAAACAGTCATGAGCAGACAAACTTGACAAACTGAGAATTCCCAGGATCACAGAACCATGCTGGGTGGTGACTCAGCGTCACTGAGGTTAGTCACAGTTAAAGGTAGTCAGTCTGTCACCAGGCAGGCGGGCAGAGGCTGCTCACATCTATAATGCATCAGCTGAGTGTCAGGTAAACTAAAGACAAGGACAAAACAATGGAGGAAATGAATACTGGAGACAGATGACTGGATGGATTGTTTTTCTTTGTTTTTAACGAAATAATAATTTCTGACTTAGTGCTTAGTATTCATTGTTGATTTTCTGCAGGTAGGTTCATTCAGTTTGAACTATAAACCTCAAATAATTAAAACAATGACAACATTGTTCTGGATATTAAAGAAACACGCTCCTGTAACAAGTACATTGTTCTGGAAAAAAACAAACAGATGTGATCAATATTTTTTAGCACCACACACACAGTAAGAGCAGTCCCAAAGCCCTGCACAAAGACTGCATGCACATAAGTATGCCATGCATGAACTGACTTCTCGGATCCAGAAGTAATATATTGTCATATAACATCGATATGTCCTTTTCTGCTTATGCAATTCAGAATTCAGGGTCGTGTGAGGATGGTGACTATCCCAGCTGACATCACCAGTCTGTCACAGGGCTAAAACAGAGACAGACAACCATTCATGCTCACATTCACACCTAGGGCCAGTTTAGAGTTTCATGACACTAACTCCATGCATGTCTTTGGACTGTGAGAGGAGGCTGGAGTATCCACAGGGAATCCACGCAAGCATGAGAAGAACATACAAAGTCCATAGAGAAAGGCCCCAACCTGGATTCAAACCCAGGACTATCTTCCTCTGAGTGCTAACCACCACACCACCCATGACATATACACTGCTAAAAAGAAAAATAAAGGGAACACTTAAACAACACAATGTAACTCCAAGTCAATCACACTTCTGTGAAATCAAACTGTCCACTTAGGAAGCAACACTGATTGACAATCAGTTTCACATGCTGTTGTGCAAATGGAATAGACAACAGGTGGAAATTATAGGCAATTAGCAAGACATCCCCAATAAAGGAGTGGTTCTGCAGGTGGTGACCACAGACCACTTCTCAGTACCTATGCTTTCTGGCTGATGTTTTGGTCACTTTTGCATGCTGGTGGTGATTTCACTCTAGTGGTAGCATGAGACGGAGTCTACAACCCACACAAGTGGCTCAGGTAGTGCAGCTCATCCAGGATGGCACATCAATGTGAGCTGT
>VVHJ01045493.1:0-19322 GCA_015107715.1 Tylochromis polylepis
CACAACTTAGTGTGTGTGTGTGTGTGTGTGTGTGTGTGTGTGTGTGTGTGTGTGTGTGTGTGTGTGTGTGTGTGTGTGTGTGTGTGTGTGTGTGTTTCTTTGTGTGCACATGTCTGTGGTTACAAAAGAAAGAGGAAAGAAATGTGGTAAAGGGGGGAGGGATGAAGTGTGATTATGGCTGAGTGTGCACGTGTCTTCACTTCCTAACCTGCCCTAACAGAGCACAGATATCTAATGAGATAAACTGTTGAAATAAAGAATAGAGAGAACTGCATTTCCTAAAATGAATCCGGATTAACTGCATTAACATGTTTCCTTATATACCTCAGACTTCTGCTCACATCCTCACATAAATAAACTTGAGATACTCCTAAGTCACCTAAATCACTAATTACTACCTAAAGGCACTCCATGAAAACATTTAGTAATGCAAAAACTAATTGTTATTGATTTCAGGTCTCAAAGTTTATAGCACATATTTTAACAAAAATAAATACGAATTAAAAATTAGACTTGATCTCAAAAGAAAACAAACATTTCCTTTCACGGGTGTAAACATTCTCTCAGAAAATTACATCTGTAGACTCAGATCTCCAGAAATGAATAGAAGTATAACACTGAAATAAATAGAGTGACAGATGCAGAAACAAAGAAAATTACACAAAGACACAAAGAACAGAGAAATACACAGGGGGCAAA
The DNA here is from genome assembly GCA_015107715.1 of Tylochromis polylepis. Lineage (NCBI taxonomy): Eukaryota > Metazoa > Chordata > Actinopteri > Cichliformes > Cichlidae > Tylochromis > Tylochromis polylepis. The sequence goes on from VVHJ01045493.1 coordinate 700, forward strand.
AAGAGGGAGAGGTATAAACAGATGGACACAAAGATGGAAATAGAGCGATTGTAAAAGACGAAAACAGACAGTGAGTTGCTTTTTTATCTTCTGTAATATTCATTTAATGAGCATATTTTGCTTTCCTCACTGAACCCCTTGTTTGTCCTTGTGCACCACTCACTGCTTAGATTAGATACATCCAACTAGGTCACACGATTACTGCTGATTCACCGCACTGGGACAAGGGGATTGATTGATTTTTATATCATAATCCTACCCTGGGATTTTAGTACTGGCTTCTGCCCTCTAGTAACTGTCATCAGAGACCAAATCCTCTTCCCTTGCCTCTCATAAAGAAGAACATGGGGGCATACTCTGGAGCTTGTCATGTTATTTAAAGTGGTAGCGTACAAGGGTTTAGGCGGTAATGGAACATGAACCGGATGTGTGGCATTGAGAAACTTAGATGGACTTTCACCATAAGTGAAAAATACTCTAGTATTAGTAATACACTGGATGTTTAAAAAAGTGGGAAAATGTGCATGAAAGAATATATGTGTCAAAACCCATAAATCAACTAATCTCCATACAACCTCCTGCGCCCTATTTCAAAGGTTTTAAAGTAATTTTCTCTTCATATCTTCTCATTGTTTTATGATTATATTAAACAAAAAGAAAGAGGGCAGGCCAATTTGTTTAATCAAGTTGATTCAAAGTGAATAACTTCTGTCAATTATTAATCTGATCTAAAATATTCTGTAATAGGGCCACCTGATATATATATATATATATATATGTGTGTGTGTGTGTGTGTGTGTGTGTTTTTCACTGCCTTGAGGCAACTGTTCTTGTGATTCGGATAACACTGAATTGAAATGAAATGGAAAAACTGTTCTTCTATACACAAAGGGGAAAAAAGTAGGTTTGTTAAATAATTTACAGTTAATACAGATCACAGGCTTCTGACAAGTTCTTACTGTGTGCCTTTGATTAACTTAGAAACTCCACTTATTATGTAGCTCCAGGTGTCATTGTAGATTTTTTTTGAAGATTTTTTTCTCCTGCTACATTGACATAAATGGAACACATTTTATGGCAAAAAAACCCCAAAAAACAAACAAAAAAAACACCCCCAAAAAACAATGTCAGGTACGTTGCATGAAAGAAGAAGAAAAAAGGACACACACCCAAAAATTGGGAGAATTGAATTTGTACGTGCAAGTTTATTTAGTGTTTTATTGATTATTATAACACATACCGCAGTATACCTTCAAGATAATATAGCAGTTGTACAATTGCATGATATATATTATTATTATCAATAGGAGGCTAATCCTACTGCAAATGAATTCCCCCTTGAAAAGTTGAAGATCAATGGGCAATCTGCAATAATCCTCAGTACACTAAAACCTCTCGTAGGACATTTTATTGCACCTGTGCAGTCAGTTTTATGTAAGGCTATAATCCATGCCAGGGAAGGGTTATGTGAAAGAGAGAGAGAGAGTGAGAGAGAAAGAGAGACCAGACACATATTTAAACAGAATTTAAAAAGCCAAATATTGTTTCAAAACTGATGCTTGTGCATCCATTATATTTCCTTTTACATTTTTAAAAATTGTATTATTTATATAGAAATATAAAAATGTCTTAAATGGTATGTCTGAGCTGCATGGTGTACCCCCACATAAAACATTTCACCATTCAGTTCATAAATTTCTCTGACATTTCTTCATCACTCTCAAATCCACTCTAGTTAGGGGATCACTGTGGGGATATGTACAGCCACACCACAGGCAAGAATCGATTTGCTCTCAAGGCTGCCTTGATCATTTTTTGTGAAGTCATTTAAGAGTCTGAGAATTTTAGTTCTGTCCTCTCTGAATTTGAACTTTACAGTTTAAAAAAGTATATATAGCTTTAAAAATCCAAAGAATTTTGAATAAGGTCTTTTTCAGGGACAGTTTGCATTGCACTTTTTCACACTTTTTCACCCATGAGCAACACAAAAATTGCGTTTGGGGATATTTTAGGATAACCTGCATTTCTAAATTGGATCCAGCTGTGTCAGAGTATTTTGTCTGTGGTTTACAATTAAATATTTCAAAACGTTGAGAAACACTTGACTTCAAAGTGACAAGGTCTGCCTTTTCTTTGAATGAAAACTGCAGTTGAAACTAAAGACTAAATAATGAATTTCTAAAGATTCATTTCCTTCTTATATAAATTCAGTTTTCATTGTCTCCTTTTTCATCACTCGAGGCTCATGGTAATTTTGCAACGGTTTAAATAGTTTAAAATTATGTTATTTAAATGGATGTCTTTAATTGTCCATCTTTGATGACCATTGTTGTGATCTGATACAATATAAATAAAACAGAGTTGAACTGAACTGAAATTGAATAAACTTTATATCACCTTTGAATAAACAGCATATTCCAAGGCCGAGCCTTTCTTTGCTTCAGAATATTTTTTCTGTTGTAATAGCTGCCAACCCTTCATTTTACAATCACACCCTAAACTTTTACTCATATTGCCACCAATGATCAGCAAAAAAGTGTTGATTGCTACTTGATCTCCAAACCCATCGGCCAGCCTGCAATCCCACCGTATTTCTGACTAACTTGGTGATGGTGACAAGCACTGTGCCTGAGTACAATACACAAACATACAGCTCTGTCAGCTTACACCTCTCTCCAAACCTTTAAGCTTTTATTTCCAGCCAATTTCCCCACAATAACCCCTCTGCCTTTACCTTAGAGACAAATTAAATCTCAAACAGGTTACACAGAGAGAGAAAGCAAACCATAGGGTTTAAAAAAAAAGTTTAAAAAAAAATGCAGGACGGAAGGCTGAGGCTGAGGTATGACAGAGATGTGAAGACGTGAAAAGAGAGAATACTGAAGATAAGGAGATGACAAACTGACAGAGAGTTAAAGGAAGAGAGGAAGTCGAAGTGTGTGCATGGAAAAGAGAGGCGTTTGTTACCTGGTTGTAAACCACTGTGCTGCACATAAATCCCATTACTTTGGGAAGAGCATTGGCTGATCCCTCCGTTACCGTCACCCACGCATCCCCAGGAAATTGAAGCTATAATTCTCAAATCCTCTGTTCCTCCCCATTGCCTAACTCTCACTTTTTTTTCGTCTTCCCAGATTTTCTCTCCATTTTTACCATTTTTATTTCTGTGGCTTAAATATTTAATTAGTTTGTTTATTTGTTTTGCAAATTAATGATAGATCCCATCAACAGTCTGCAGAAAATGTTGTGAACTGAGATTAAAAAGTGAATAGGCTTGACATTGCGCAAAGACATTTTTGCAGTGTAGATGGATACATGTTATAATTGCTATACCATCACTGGATTGAATGGCACTGTGATGGACTGATAATCTGTCTGTTGTGTACCCCAGCTCTCGGCCCATTAAACCTGGGATAGACTCAGGCCCTTGAATTGGAAAAGCGGTTAAAATGGATGGATTGATAGATTGATGGATTTAAGTGATTTTTACACCCAAACAGAATAAATCACCAACAGTCGTCTTTGGATGGGCTCAGTCCTATATATATTCTGGTTGATGACTTAACTCTTTAAAGACTGTTGGACACAGGGGTAGCTTTACAACACAGCAGGAAGAAACTCTTAACACATGCCTTATGGAGCTACAATATAGACCCACTGACTAGTTTTTTTTAACTATATATGTCCTATCTATTAACCTAACCTACTATGTACAAACCCTACCTGCAAAAATGTGCAGACAGCTCAGACTTAATGATAAAATCAATTAGATCAGCGTACAGTAGGGCTTTGCCACATTGCATCTCCCAAAAAAACTTTATTTCACTGTAAATTGATTAAACAAACAGGCACATAACCAAGCATAACAGCTTCCATTGAGGTTTGTTCAATGCTTAGAAGGGTTTGCAGGCCCACAGGGGTTTACTTTCCTAGTGCTGTGATTTGATACAATGGGAGTAGACAGTGCTATTTATGTGCTGATTGCAGCTGTTACACCAGTGAAATTTCTTGTCAGCTTTGGAGCCATCACTAGTGAGGTTAGCTAAAGAGATATCCCATTAGTGCGTGTGTGGTGTGTGTGTCTGTGTATATGTGTGTATGCATGTGTGTGTTTGGTTGCACATTTTTGTTACCCATTAGAGTGGAAGAATGTTTGCGTTTGTGTGTAGAGCTCTGTTCACATTCTTGTATTAGTAGAAACATGCATCTGTAAACTTGTTTGTTGAAGCTCTGCACCACTTTCATTACGCCGATTGCAATCTGGTAAAAAAAAACAAAAAACGAGAGAGATTAAATGAGAGGATGTACTGCATAAAGTCTATTAGAATGAATGCTTCCTGTGCTCTATTGGTTTGTTCTCTTACTGAGGATTAACAGTCTGAGGTTGATAAAAGCCTAAATTCTTCTACTCCTTTTCCTCTAGAGCCCATTTAAAATTGTGGCTGGAGAATTCTTAAATTAATTATGAGTCAATAGATAGCTAGGTAGATTATTAAATATATTTACATTTAAAAGCTTGAATATATTCTATCAAACTCTTGATAATGTTTCATAGCATACAGTTCTTTTGGTCCCACAAAGGGTACAAAGGGTATGTGAGACAAAATACAAAGAAAAGAAAACTAGAACAATATGGGTTAAAGATGATAAAGAGGCCTCTTTTGAACGTTCAGGTTCATAAGCCAACTCCGACAATGGATAACTTGATTTCTACAGATGAATACCTTTCTTTTTTCTTTTTTTTAAGTGGTGGAAGAGTGATACATTGTCAAAGCCTTTTCAAGGACCTTTTTGAAGTATTGCTAGTGATGTTTTTCCCAGATGACAGATTGCACATATTGCTGCTTACAATTAAACCCGTATTTTTGTGGATTCAATAAAACATCTATACCTTAAAAACTTCTAAGCCTCTTTCATCCCTCATCATTCACCAATGTGCTTATTAATTATTGTAAAAAATAATTTAGGAGCAAACATTAATGTTTACTTTTAATTTTATGTCTCTATATAGTAAAAAAAGTATATAAAAGTCATCACCTTGTTGTATGTTTTACAAGTCAGTTCAAGCAAAACAATCATTATCTCACATTTCATTTTTTATTAACTACATACAGCATATAATTCAAAAAACAGTTAAATATTATTTTTTTTCTTTTTTAAGCTTTCACTTAGCCAGATAGTTTAAGGTAGAGTTACACAGATGATTTCCAAGCAAAGAGCTGTACTATAAAAACCAAGGATTAGTGACTTGTGACCAGTGTAGCAGCTCCAGTAAAGAAACTCTGGTTTGACTGTTTTGCCCCAGGCTGTTTTTACTCTAGTTGATGAGGGAGGTGAAAACCTTTCTATTCTAGTGTACCAATAAGATTTTTGCGGCAACTTGAGGATTTAAATAAGTGACATTTTGGTCACAAGGTAATTTCTGTCAATGTTAACCTCCTGTCACCCATTTACACCTTGTGGTAAGATATGCAAAACGTTATTACAAGATGTTGCAAATAGTATTGCAGCCTACTAGAGCAATTTGAGTCTGCTGCTTAGACTTCTTAGATTTATACTGAACTCAAATATACAATGAAACATGCTTTTTACCATCGTTGAACTGTAAAAGAAGCCATATTTAATGCACCAATTAAGACAGAGACTCATTTTAATAAACTAAACAACGCAGTCAGCCAAAATCTTCATGTACACAAAATTTGACTAAACAATCATTTGCTGGTTTTACATAACTCTAAATACGCAACTTTGACCTGCTTGCAGCTGCCTGGATAGCTGAATTTAAAAAATATATGTTTATTGCAACAGATTTGAAAATATCAAATAAATATGAAACAAAATAAATGAAAACGCGTTATAGAATATGCCATTTAAACTTTGCCATAATCTTTCCATTTGATATTTGTGCAGACAGCATTCTATATAGCATGTGGAAACCACAATGTGCATTAGGTTTTCACTGTCACTTTGGATGTACGTCTCCAAACATCATTGTAGGTGGTTAATATCACATTTTTCATATTTTTTTCCTCTGTCCCCTTCAACTTTGGCCCTGGCTTTTACTCTGTCTTTCCACTTAGTTTTTCACTGTCATGTCCCTATCCTCTCTTCTCTGCCACTTTTTTTTTTTGGAACATGCTGGGGTCCAATCGATTTCTTTCTGTGCCAACAGCATTTTTCAGCCTCTTTTGCAGTAGCATTACAGGTCATCTTGTACTTTTCTGTTAGGTCATTCATAGGAAATGGAGGCAGTGACTAGGGGATGATATGAGAGCAGAACAGGGACCTGAATTACCTTTGGTACACTGATTAGTTTGTACGGAGAAAAGCTATATATTCAAAGACTCATGCTAAGACCCAGACAGCAAACAGACACTGAACGCCACCATTTTCAAATGTGGTGTTTTAATGTGTTGATTATCTTGCTATTTTTAAGTTAGGTGTTGGTAATGTTTTATGTCATTTCATGTATTTTATTCTATCTGTCTATACTTTTTATGTCTTTGACGATTTTATTATTTTTTAACTCAGCTATTGGTTGCACTTTATGACCTTGCACTGTGTCTTTTATTGTACTGCTCCATCTTGTTCTGAGTGCTTTTAAATTTTGCAATTTTTTTCCCATCGCTTGGGCTGTGAGAAACAGAATTACATTGCAGCGTATTTTAACATGGCTGAAAAGACAAAATAAAGTGAACTTGAACTCGAATGTGAGCTTGAAATAAGCACATATTTATACGTATTATCTTCTACCACTATTTCAATTGCAGACAGAAGAAACTTATAAAGACAGTAAAGTCATACCTTAAAAATGATCTCCATAGAAATATTCACAAATGATTTTCAATTTTTTGCTGAAAGAACATGTATTGTTCCCATTTACACTACTTTTGTTTGTCTGTTTGTTTCTTTCCATGTGTCTGTGCCATACAGCTCCACCAATGATTCGGCTGTCAGTGAATGATACAGTGGTGGTGGATCCTGGCCAGGATGTGCGCATAACCTGTGAGGTCACAGCAGGTTTCCCTCTGCCCATTGTGATGTGGTCACGTTACCCTGGCCCTCTTCCCCTAAGTGCTCAAGTTCGAGGAGAAACACTGATTTTGAGAGCTGTCACACCAGCAGATGCAGGCTTCTACAACTGCACGGCAGTCAACAATGTGGGTAACCCTGCACGCAAGAACGTCAACCTCATTGTGAGAAGTAAGTAGTGTGTGTGTGTATTTGCATCTGTGAAAAGGGTGATGCTTTCGCAAAAACAAAAACAAAAATGCTAGATTTGTTTTTTAGAACCTTGGTATAAACTAGCTCCAGTTGTATAGTTTCCTGTAGCTGCCAAGTTTTGTCTGTATAGGACTAGTTAAAAGAAATTATGCATCAAGATTTTTTTTCAGTCTGAGTAGCTGTTTTAAAGATTCTGGATATACTTTGAGAATTAGTCTGAATGTATCAAGGACCCTTTTGGGTCTAGTCTAGTCCTCGTATATTTATTATTATTACTTTTTAACAAAACACATTGCACTGTGACATTCCTGTATGATAATACTGCATATGGAAGAGAGGGATTGTTTAGTCTTTGCATAATTTAGGCTTCTCATTCACTGATTTTACAACTAAAAATTGATGTTGCATTTAATCCTTTGGCTAGCCAGGGGCTAGTTAAAATAGTTCACAAAGGCACAGTCAGGATCCTTTTCCCATTGAGAAGTCCCATACAACTGATAATTATTTTATGCAAAGTGTCTGTATAGTCCTCATTAGCTTCATTCATTGAAATTTGTGAGTGTGTGCATGCATGCAAGTGTGTGGAGCTAGCCGTTGATCCGTCATTACCAAAAGCTGATATGAATCTTGTCAGAATAGGCGGGTTAAGTATTGCTCTTTTTTTAATTTCCATGCTGTTAAAACAGAATACTTCCATTCTCTTTCCCCTCTGGATATTTTTAGTCCCTTTAATCATCTTTATTCACTCCAATTAGTTAGACTGGAGTGGAAGCAATTAGCAACAGTCTCTTCTGTTAGTTAGCACTGTGGAGAGCGTATGTTAGATGGGCTTCTCCTGTTAGCTTAATGGGCCTGAACACACTGTCACACCAGCACAGGTGGCAAGATGCTGAAAGAGACACACATTCACAGTCAGTGAGTTCATAAAGGAGAAAGTCTGCAGGCAGGTAGGTAGACTAATGCATCTGAATATTTAAGGAGTATACACACACACGCACTCACATTAATCAGGTAAGGTTGCAAGTTCACGTTAACCATATGGTCACTGCTTCATATCCATGGCTCCACCCAAGTATCTTGTTAACAAGCTCAAAAGAGTTTAAATCAAGCTCTCCTCTCCTCCTTACCGCCTGTCTCTCCCCTTAATGGGGAAACAGAGAGCTATTCTGTATTCAACATGGAAATCTGTTGGGGAAACGGAGCCTTTGAAACTGAAAATTAAATGTGACAGTGTGAGAGTTACTCTTTGTCCTTGATTTTGTTTCCCCCCTCCTTCTTACCCCCCTGTTATTTTATTCTGTATTTGGCTTCTTTTGTCTTGGCTTCCTTCACAATTTGATTCTTCCTCTCGCACTCTCTTTCTTTCTTCTCTAATTTCCTCTTTCCTTTGGTACAAGGCGACCTCTTCATTTTTTTTATTTTTTATTTTTTTTATTTTGTTAGTGGTGGTGGTGGGGTATTAACCATTCTTCTTCTCCTGCATTCTTCTGTTTAGTTTCTTTTTATTGTATAGTATCAATTCCTTCTTTTTGATCTCATAAGTGTGTTCTTCTTCTAAATTTTCTGTTTGCTTTCTTAATTTTAATTTGTACACTTTACCATTCTGTACTGAAATGGAATACAACCATTCAAATAAATTGCCCTTCCCGTGAAATTACTGACTTTTGGCACATCTGAACAACCAAATACTTAATCCCTTTGTAAAGTGTGTCAATTAATAAAGGGGATGTAAAAAATGTTCACATACATTTGACCTGCATAAGAAGTGCGTCAAGAATCAAATGTGTCATTTGCTGTCTAAAGAGAGTTTTATATATCAAATCAAAACGCTGAGTAAGGGGCAGGCAGATAATAAAGAACAATAAATGAAACTGGTCTTTGTCGTTCTCCGATTAGGGGGTGCGAGACTAAGATTAAGGCTTTTAAATTAATTATAACACTGCTTCGGTCAGTTTCAACTTCCAGGTCAGTTTCAGCTTAATATGAGGCAGAATTTATTGGTGAATTAATGAATGTAAGATGCAAAGTTCATGAGGCAGCAAAGCAACCCCAAACCAATTTTCCCACTGTCATGATTTACAGTTGGTATGAGGGTCTTCTCCTGCCTCACTGGGCACTCTCTTTAAAATGTTTGCTTGATTAAATATCCCAAAAATTAATGTATTTCCATGGGTTGTGCTTTTTTGTTTTCCAGGGGACAATATATATAGTTTAGCTTCGGAGAAACTCTAAATTAAGCAAAGACCAAGTGGAAATTAAAAGATAAATAAAAGTATTCAGCAACTGTAATAGTGGAAAAAAGACAGACCTTGCCAGTGATGCCTAGTAATGTTTTTCCCACTGTATTTATTAATTTTTTGTTATTATTATTATGTTAATTTTGTATTTTTTTAGTACATTTTGTACCAAATGCCTTATATTGTAACAAATATTTATCTTTTCTTCTTTCTTCTTTTTTTACCTCTGTACCACCACAAAAAGCAATGAGCAACCTCACCTTCCAAATTACACCAGACTCTAACAAGGACAGTGAAACCATTCAAATGGGTCGTGACCTTAAACTCTCGTGCCATGTTGATGCCACCCCCCAGGACAAAGTCAACTATACCTGGTACAAGAACGGCGCACCAGTCTTCAACTCAGATAGTTTGATTTTACTGCGCAGTGACCCAGACATGGCACCTGGCACCAGCAGTCTGGAGATTGTGGACATGAAATTCAGAGACTTGGCCACCTATAGCTGCATGGCTAGCTTTTCAGGCAGCACAGTGCGAGATCTTCGTGTTGATGTTAACATTTCTCAAAACAGCGGTAAGATTTTCGCTTTTTCTTGTTATTCTTTATCTCTGTCAGACTGAGGGAAATTGTATGTTTTTTTGTTTTTTTAATTGTCAGCTGCAGAGCTAACACACATTCCCAAAAACAAACAAACCAAGATATATATACTGATGGCCCAATACATATTTCTCTATTAAGGTCACGAGCAAATGCAGATTCAAATGGGCCAGTTAGCTGTAAATCGCCCATGCATGCAATTAAGCTCTTGATCGTCATTAATAAATATGTATGGTGGCAACTGCATAATGGAGGTTAGGCAGTTGCTGTTTGTGGAATAAACAAACTTATAAACCAGACATGTTTGAGTTGACTGATAAACTAATTGAACAAATGTTCAATTACACAATGCTGCTTAACCTAAGCAGTACATTTAGAATAGGGAAAAAACTGTTTTTCCTAAATCCAGAAGCTTGTAATTTTTTCATGAATTATCTGAATCTTAACATTATCCAAAGCCAGTGATTAAAAGGTAATGGCTTAGTGGTTTACCCATTCACCTAAGCGAAGGATCCCAGATTTGATTTCCAGGAAATCATTTTGCGGTTGCACCATGAAGGGCATCTCAAAAAAATAAATAAATAAATCTGACAAATTAGACATGCAGAGCTACCCACTGTGCAACCCCTTGTGAATAATGAAGCAGCTGAAAGTTAGTGTCTTCATTCAGACAGTTTTTATCCCATTTCATCCCTCTCTACCTCTGCATACCCCTTGCACTGCTTGTTGCTTTGAAGTTGTCTGTGTTCACGTATTCTTTCTTGTGTGTTTTAAACCATAATATATACTTAATCCTGGTAATAATATTTTTAATGTTCCCACATGTCATTAAAACTGTGCGATTGTCTAATAAAATCAGCTCTTTAAATGTCAGTGTCTGTCATACAGTTTTATTGTCCATCTGTCTCTGTTTCCCTAGTTTTTGCCAGTTTATCCATTAGCACTATCTGATATTTTAAATCATGTTTGCCTTCTGACTTCTTGTTAAGTCTGTTAATTAATCTGAAACAGATTTTTGATCCAGAGAAAAAGTGCCAGTTTTCTCGTTAGCTTGACAACAAGGACAAGGCTACTTTATCTTATCTTAGAGCCCAAGGTTATGTATTTGTGCTTGCACTTTTGTAATGTTACTGACTAAATTTGAGGATATTTTAAAGTGGAGACTTTAATAGCCAAAGGTTTAATGAACTGTTATTCTCAGCTCATATATATATATATATATATATATATATATATATATAGAGAGAGAGAGAGAGATAGATATATATAGATAGATATAGATAGATGGATATAGATAATACTTGTACTGTAATACCCATTTCTAAAAAATATTATTATATGCTCAGATTATATGGAAATAAGAAAAATAAAATTTAAACTTTGTCTTACTTACTTACTTTTCTTCCTTTGCTTTCCTCCAGTCTCTCCTCCAGTGCTGTCTGTTCCACCTGGAGGTCAGGTTGTTAGTGTACGAGAGGGAGGTAATGCTGACCTGGTGTGCTTAGTCGTAGATGGCAAACCACGTCCTCCTATACTGTGGTCACGGACAGAAAAGGACTTGCTAATGCCCTCAGGGAAGCCCATAGTGGAGACGCCTGATGGCCGCTTGAGGCTAAAGAATGTTAGCCGGGACATGATGGGGGCATACCGGTGCCAGACTGCTCCATACAATGGGCTTAACATTAAACGCAGAGAGGCACAGGTTCAACTCAATGTGCAGTGTAAGTATGGATCAGCGTACTTTCAATTCAACATCCAAAATCCTTTGGCTTAAGCTGAATACATGTCTCTCAAATTGAGAATATATCCTGGTGTCAGTAAATCTGGATCAGTTTAAACTCTTTTCACATACTTTTTTGGGTGCAACTTGTATACTATTAGGAAAATGCATGATAATACATGATAACACCAGCAAAAACTGTAATGATTCTGAATGCATCACAGAAGCTAGGAAGGATACTGGCTGTTTAATTTTAGAGTGCAAGGTACCTAACCTATTGCATCTTACACATTTCACATTTCCTAATCGATCAACGTTTTCAGCTACAATGGAGGAAATAATTACCTGATCCATTTCTAAATTTGTAAATTTGCTTACTTACAAAGAATTGAACAGCCTTTCACTTTTATTGGAAGGTTGAATTTAATGAAAAAAGACAGAATATTATTCAAAAAAGAAAAAGATCCCCAAGCACCTCTGTGCTTGACTGTGAGGATGGTCTTCTTTGGGTCATACTCAGGTTTCCTGATCAATTTGTTGTTAAAGAGCTTGATTTTGTTTTCATCTGATAACAGCTTTCTCTGATTATTTAGATGTTCACTAGCAAACTTGAGCAGGGGGATGCTGCAAGACTTAAATCCATTACAGCATAGGGTGTTACCAACTGTTTATGTCCTAACTGCCTTTGGATCACTGACAAGCTCCTTCTGTGTTTATATTTCTTGGGTTCCTGAATAATCACACCAGTAGTTGTCACCTTTTCACTGAGGTTCTTACTAATGTTCTTGTAGCTCATTCCAGCTTTGTGAGGGTCTGCAATCTTGTTCTTTGACAGCTTTTTGGTCCTGTCCATTGTGGTGGAGAGGTTGGAATGGAAGAAATTAATTAACTGGACAGGTGCACTTTATGCACATGATGAAGAATTCTGGCTTGGTTTTAGGGGGATCAAATACTCAAATATTTCACTCAGTGGCATGCAAATCAGTTTGTAACTTTATGTAATTTAATTTTTTTTTTAATTTTTTTAATTTTTTAAATTTTTTTTAAATTTCTGGATTTTAGGAGAATACCGTATGTCCATTAAAATGAACATACGGTAAAAATGACCAAGTATTTCTTTGCAAGTGGGCAAACTCAAAATTTTAGCAGAGGATGAAATAATTATGATCTCGTATAAGGGAGCATGTAGTGACTGAAGAGGAGGAAAACATGCTTAGTAATGGGCAGTAAGTGGAAACACGTAGAGAAAAATTCATTTTGACAACATTCCATCAGAGACCTGTTTCTGTCAATTAAAGAACATCTCCGGGTTTAAAAAAACATTATTTTACTTTTCTATTGACTTTAAATAATCACTTTTCTTTTCTTTCTCCCACCCACAGTGAAGTCATAACAGTTATACTTCACTAACAACTATGGACCCTATCAGCAGATAAGAAATTGTAAAAGGTGGAACTGAAAGCAAATGAGGACATACCACTATTGCTTAAAGGCAGCTTTCACTAAACCTACTGCTTTGCCTTTGTGAACATTCCACTGAGGTCTGTCATTATAAAACTCCCAGAGGATCTACTTTGAGAGAGGAGAGGATGTGTCTTGTTAAAGTAACGCATAATTTTGATACCTTTTTCCTTCCCATGAGGTTTTCTTCTTTTACTTACTTTTACCATCCTGGAACTTTGACAGCCCTTATCAGTGCTAAGTCATGGAACCTGTGAGTACTGCACATCAGCCAGCATATGTGTAAAACTGAGCAAGCCTTTTGCAAAACTTTCAGCTGTTTAAAAGAATATCTCTCTTCCTTCAACTACTTGAATAAAAACATAACTTTTCATTTCTCCTTTATGTTGATGTTGTAACAGTTAGGCACTGTGAAATTGTAGATATAGTATATATAGCTACTGTATAAATATATATAATAGGTATAGGAGGTAAATACTAAAGAAATTGAGTATATTTGCAACCAACTGACTAAAACAGTTGGTTGCAAACTTGAAGTAGTATATCTATGTACCAAGGCAAACTTGGTACATAGATTATATTTTATATTTTGCATGGTATACAATCTGTGAAGTTAGTTTTGAGATACACAGCCATTGATAAATTGTATCTGTATTTGTTTGTTGTCAAGGAACATTGAAACACTGAAAGTAAATTGTTTATTTCCATGGCTTCAACAATCATGCATAAAAAAACCCATTATTGCTGATTCTGTCAACAAAGTCAAAGGCTTTTTTCTTTTCTTTATCTCTCCTAAAAACTGTACATTTATCAGGAAGTAAAGAACCGATTTCCCACGTATTTACTGACTTACCTGATAAATACAAGCCCAAATTGGAGCCCTCTCCTCCCCTCTTCTCTGCAAGGCGGATTTACAGGGCTTACTAATGCAGGCAGGGTGCAAGGGCAACACTCTGTGAGCTCTGCTGTCTGCACTGGCCAACTCTGATTAATGGACCAGGTGGCCACCGCACTATGGACAGCGAAAGAAACAGAGCAATGAGACAGCTACATGAGCAGGAATACGAGTGAGCATAACGGGGTTAAGAGAGAGCTTGAAACAGGAAAGCGTGGATAGTGATGGGACGAAGGAGGAAGAGAGGATGAGAAGGTGTTAACAAAGAGAGGGACCGGTTGGCAAATAGAGAAAGAGAAACAAGAACATATTTCAGTGCAACCAATCAAATTGTGGAAAATAAATTTCCCACTTTTATTCAGCTCCCCCTTTATCCCCTGACTTAATTTGTTTATTTTAGCACGTTTCTTTGCTTTATTCTATTTAACACTGTTGATTGGTGTGAGGGAAGGATAGCATCATTTTTTTAAGGCAGATGTAATTAAGTGGATAGGCAGATGCTCGCCACTGTTTCCACTTTTGCCTTGTATCACTTCTATACTTGCCCAGTGTTCCTTTTTCCCCTCCCGGAGAGTTAGCTGTTCTTCCTCATTGCCATTCTCATCATCATCAATCAGCTAACTGCTGGCCATGAGAGAAGACCTCTCTCTGTCTTGTCATTCTCTTTCTGCATCCTGCATTCTCTCATTCACTCCCCACCTCCCATACTCAATCACTGACTTCTCTCACTTTCACACTGCACTTTCCCTATCATTTGTCTTCCTCTTTGTCTTCTTCTTTAAGAGCGATTCTTTCTTCTCTCATCCCTCCTTACTCCTCATGGATGCTACCTCCCTCTCTCACTCTCATGTAAATTGATTTTCTCTTTGTGCACTGTAAATGTTTGGCTTGGTCAGTGTTGCATTCCCGGACGGAATTCATTTCGCATTCAATAAGACGGAGAGCAATGGTGTGTTTACATGGATTATAGTCTTTTGACTATGAAACACTGCAACAGTATGCTATGAGTCCTGAATGAGAAGCAAATAAATGCAAAAACGGTGCTCTGGAGAATTTGGGGGAAAAAAGTTTAATTAGAAAGTAAAATAACCACAAAAAGTGGAATCTACTTCAGCAGTTGCTGAAATGAATCTATTAGATGAGAAAAGGAACTGTGCTAGCTTAATGATTTTTAAATTGATTACATACCAACATATAACTCCTCCTTGCTTCTATTGCCACTCCTCGACATTTTGCCTTTTTTCTTTATCCTTCTTATCCATTTCCAAAGTCAGTAATCAGTATGCATATGTGCTTCTGTAAGTAGGAGCAGGGTGTGTGACCATACACTAATCAATCCATTGGGATTACAATATGACCTTTGACCACTTACACATCCCTCAGCGTCACACATCATCACATAGCTGTGGGTCTAGGGAGTAGCTAAACATTAGTTTTGAGAGATCAGAGAGGCAGTAATTATAACTGAATACACAACACTAAGTTAGCATTTGTGGGAAGAACTTTGGATACATGCTGGGAATCTTGACTATAAGCCAAAAGACAACCTAGTAGCTGAGACGTTAAATGCTTTGGTGGTTTGCAATCTTTTTAGCATTCAGGTGCTTGCTCACATTTCTTTGACTGGAGTGCTGGCATAGAATGGTAAACTGATTTCAAACAAGAATTTGGTTTGGCTGTGTATACCCGTCCATAGCGAAATAAACAACAGCAACAAGGAAAAAAACACATTATTGAAAGTTTTAGTCATGGTGAATTTAAATGTATTTTCTTCAGTTCTTTAGCTTTCAAAGATATGTATTAAATGGATAATGTGTTCAGGCAGGTTATAGCTCTCAGCTTATTTATCTTGGTTTCTGATGTGTAAAATGCAGAAACTGTTGACTCCTAAAACTTAAAATTAAAATAAGGTCTTTCAAATTTTAAAAAGGTATAACGTCTGTGTGTCAATAAAAAATTACTTGTCTAGCAGCTTTCCTTCACTTCTGTGAAACTCAGTGTATTTATAAATAGAAATATATTACTAATTTAATTATTAACTTTATTAACATTGATTGTATAAGACAGGAAAAGAAAAACAGATAAAATAATTGTTAAAAAACACTCTATTTATATATATAGCTATACTATAGAGGCAGGTTTAGGTTTATGTTTAATCATATCAACACCTCCATTATCAGCCTACCAGAGATTGTGATATTGTATAAAACACAATAACAGGATCTCTGTTTCTCTTTCCCTCCCTGCTCCTTGCTTTACATTATCTTACCGTCTTTTTCTCCCCTCCATATTGCAGCTCATTCTGTCTGCCTAAATTACAGGCATAACATAGATTAGACTATAATTACACATCTGTGTCTGATAAACTTGATTCATAAGGGGCGCTCGTCGTGCTGTATCACCTCTGGGGCCTTAACACCAGATCTCATCAACGTTAGTACTGCAGTACCACCATTAGCATCTTGTCTATTATCTACATGATTAGCCAGGGGTGAACTAGCTGGTTGGTGATTTGTGGCAGAGTAATTTGGCTGTGTTGTGTCTTGGCTGACCCCAGGGCAGCAGTGGCTAGTCAATCATTAACCACAAAGGCACACATCACTGTTGACAGGTTAATTTCAACTGGTTAGGATAGGTTAGAAGCAGGGATGAGACTGTGGCTTGAAATGCCTCATCCCTTGTGGCAATAACGGTAGTTTTGTGTTGGATGATTTGTAACAACACATTTTTTATGATGGTTTGAGGAAATCCACTTTGCAAAGAACATAAAGAAGTGAGACATGGATGACACTATCTTTGCAGTCCGTTTGGTACTACATGTGTAAGATGAGTTTCTGAGATTAAAATGTGTTTTTTTGTAAATATCGGCTTCAGTTTATCTTCATTTCCTTATGATGACAACAATTTTTAACATTGGAAACCAGTTAGACCAAACTGATTTTCAAATGTTTTTCTGTATCCCTAATTACAAATTAAGTTACTGCACAGTTACTGAATATAAGTAAGAGAGTATAAAATAAAGATTCAGCTCTACAATAGAGAAGTACTCGTGCAAAAAGTTAATACTGAGTGTTAGACTTGCAATAGCAGTGGCAAGCTGTTTAAAAAATGCTATTGCTGCACTTGCATGAAAATAGAGTATAATATTCTCTGTATTATTAAAACACAAGTGTTTATTTTGCTACAGACCCTCCCATTCTGGACCCAGTCTTTCAAGATGTCCGTTCCAGGAACTATCAAATGGTAACCCTGAGATGTACAGTCCTACGATCAAACCCTCCTCGCCTAACAGACATCCGCTGGTTCCGTAATGGTGACTTCATCCGTATGCCAATGCCAGACCTGAAGGAGACACCGGAACTGAAGTTCAAACTGGAACCCACCAACAATGGCTCTTATGAGTGCCGAGTAAGCAATACTGTGGGAACATCAGCATGCGCATTTAATGTCTCCGGTGAGTGTGCCATTAATGGAAAAAAGTCATAATCCTCTTATTATCAGTTTTATATTCCTGTACTCATGCACCCTTACCTCCATATAAAGATTTATTTTTCCTTCTGTGTCATTAAGTAAATTTTTATAAAACATTTTGTTCTCTCTCGCTCTATATCTCTCTACAGCACAACCATACAATGCTGAGTTTTACTTTGATACACCCAACCCTGTCCGGATTCTGAAAGGAAACAACTATTCCTACAATTTGCAGTGGACACAAAAAGATCCCGATGCCACAGATCGCATCATAGGATACTGGATTAATGTTCGAAAGGTAAAGTTCTCCCATACTTATTCCATATATATACAGTCCCAATCAAAAGTTTAAGACCACTTGAAAAATTGCAAAAAATCATATTTTGCATGGTTGGATCTTAACAAGGTTCCAAGTAGAGCTTCAACATTCAACAAGAAGAAATGGGAGTGAGACAAAACATTTGAGCATGCAATTTATTGAAAACAACACTTAAACTGAAACAGGCTGTGTCACGGTCCTGGGTCTTTTGACCCAGCATTTTGAGTTTATGTATATTTATGGCTTATGTTTAGTTTTTAGGTTTTCTAAGTTCTTTTCCATTATGCCTAGGTTGCTTGTTAGTTATTTTGCAGTTTCCCCTTGTGTCTTGCACCCCTGTGTTTAGTCTCCCTCTCCCTTCATGTGTCTCTTGTCTGTGTGTCTCATGTTGTCAAGTTCATGTTGTTAGGTCTACGTCTGTGTTCCTGCTTTATTTTGAAGATCCTGTGTTCCTATGTTCAATGTGTTTAGTTTTACACTCCCCTGTGCTGTCATTATGGTCATTGGTGTCACCTGTTCCCTCATGTGTCTCCACTCCCCTTGATTACCTCCTGTGTATTTAAGTCCTCTGTATCCCTTTGTTCATGGTCAGGTCGTCCGTCATTTTCCACGTTTCATGTCCAGGTCTGTCATGCTCTCAAGTTCCAGGTCTGTCATGCCATGTCAGTATTCATGTCTAGGTTTTTTCATGTTTAGTT
>VVHJ01045500.1:0-26212 GCA_015107715.1 Tylochromis polylepis
CACTATCAGTAGTTCTCATCACGCTGATTTATGTTCAAGGGGTTTCCTTTCCCATAAGTTTGATTCTAATTACTACCATAATGCTTTTAAATTGGGGTGCAACATCATCATAACAGCTTTGACTGGCAGCTGCAGTCACAGAGAAACTTGCGTATCTCTGTTCGGGAATAGCAGATAGAGCGGGGACGCTGAGAGGAGCTCCAGCGTTTACGTTACAAAACCACGACCGACTGTTTGTCAAGCTGTGTCTTTTTCATAATAGTGACGTGGTTGTATTTACCTTAATTGAACGAGTCGTCAGTCGCGGTGAACCCAT
The DNA here is from genome assembly GCA_015107715.1 of Tylochromis polylepis. Lineage (NCBI taxonomy): Eukaryota > Metazoa > Chordata > Actinopteri > Cichliformes > Cichlidae > Tylochromis > Tylochromis polylepis. Next base: position 317 of record VVHJ01045500.1, read on the forward strand.
CAGCAGATAAACTGGAGCAGCCGGGCTACGTAAAAAGTGTAGGGGGGCGTGTTCGCGGTCACGTCCAGCGGGTGTGTGGGCGGGAGCGTGACGCAGTCGCTCCACCTCAAGTCACTACTGCGCAGACTCTGGCTCCAAAAGTGCAACATGGCAGCTCCCACAAGCGGGATGTTTTGGCTTCATTTTCGTACAATGGGAGGAAGTGCAGCCAAGTCGTCCATGTTTTCTACAGTCATTGGTCCATACAAGCAGTGATTTGCTTGTCATGCATCATTTTGTCAATTGAGGATTGTATGGTAGTGGGTATTCCAGGATCAAAAGACACTATTAGCTTTCCAGCTTCGTAACAACTTATCTAACTTAGGGTTGCCGAGTGTTTTGACCTACCCCAGCCATTACAAGGCGAAAGGCAGGGCGTCACCAGTTCAACACAGACAGCTTATATTCACACCCACTGTCTACCACCAGTTAACGTGACACGCATGAATGTGGGAGGAAGCTGAAGTACCCAGAGGGAACCCACACAGGCACAGGGAGAAGATGCAAACTCACACAGAAACACCTGATTCATGGAAATAGCAGCCGGGTTAACCGGCATTTTTTAAATGCGAGTCTGTCAGCAAATTAAAACAAATGATGACACGATGTTGACAAAGTTATTACAAAGTTCTTACATGACGATGAGTTTGGCAGTGCTGGAGTGTTCCTTCAGCAGCTCGTTCAGCCTGATCTGACGGTTGGTCTGAAAGTAACACACACTATATTTACATGAACCACTTGAACAGAGCACTGTGATTGGTCTGAGTGCGTCTGCAACATGAGAACAGACCTTGGCCTTGTAGAGCTCCAGTTCGTTGTCAGTGATCCTCCAGGGCTCCTGGGCCTTCAGCCTCTCGGCAGCCTCCTGCTCCATATCGTCTTCCTTCAGCCTGTATGGCTCGATCAGCTCCTTAAAGGTCAGCTTACTGTAAAGTAACACACACATTAGGTTTTTAGAGCAGCGCTATCAGTTTCGTCCTCCCGACATGATGCTTCATTCTAAAAGAACATTTAAAAAATATTTCAAAGCACTTAGATTTTTAATATTACAAAGCTTCTATATGTTGATTTTCACAGTCATCAAATAATCGATATATAAAAACAAGTATTGAAGCACGAGTCGTTCACCCTTTGACTTTGGCTTTATAACATGTTGTAAGCAATTTACACAAGTAACACAGATGCTAAAGACATTAAACACAGTAGTGCAAAGAATAAATCCATGGTGATCAAAGCTGGTGAGCTCAGGGAGTTTCAGAGGCCTTACTTGTGTTTCTTGGGTTTGGTGTTGATGTCGCCAAGGACGTTTATGTCAGAGAAGTCGATTCTGAACCTGCTGAGCAGCGTGGCCATCCTAACGTGACATAAAAACAAAAACACAATAATAAATGAAATGTATGTGTATATAAAGCAAAGTTAGTAGTACATGTAAACACTCATGCATGCATATTATTGCTTGGCATAGGTGGATAAGCAGCTGCTGACTCACGTTCGGCGGTCGTGGTCGATGCGGTTGATCTTTCCGCCGATGAAGACGCGGATCCTGCAGTCGCCCCACTTACTCCTGTTGGTCAGCAAGTAGGGGATCAGCAGAGTCAGGCCTGCAAACCAACACACGTGCTTAGATCAGAGATTATATGGGCTTCCCACAGATCATTAAGAAAAACCTGCACTGAACAAAAATCTGTTTTCCAGTATGGATCATCGAACCACAGATTTGAATGTTTTTTAAGCTTATCAATCTTTCACTTTACTTTTTACGACAGCAAGTTTATTCTTTTTGACAGACTCATGGAACCCAAAGTCAGTTAATCAGATATGTTTTTATTTACATATAACAATGAGAACACTAACCGCCATCATCAAAGAGCCACCACACATCAATGGTTCCTTTGCCCTGTTTCTTCTTAAACTGCTGACTGCTCTCCAACAGACGCTGGTCGGTCAGGCTCAGAGGAGACTTGGTCTCTGGTAGGAGCACGAAATGAGACGAGGTAAGGTCAAAGAAACGCAAACGCTCCTGAGCTGTAGCACCAGGGTTCAGAACAGTACACTACAATATAGTAAAACCGTGCCTTAGTTTAGCAGTTCAAATAATTACATTTTTATATACTTTTGCTTCTCCTTTTTAATTCTCACATTTGCATTCCAAAAAGTTCACTTTCATGTACACATGCACAAACTGGCTGATATGAGACTGGGGAGAAGAAATGCTAGAAACATAAATCAGTGGAATATTTCACAAGCTTAGCCGTGACACTGTGCAGGGATTGTGCCAGGTGTTTTTTGGGCTAGATGACAGCCAGTTTAAATCACTGGTGATTTCAAATAATTTACATAGCATTTCTTCCTTTTCGTTCACCGCCAACAATGAGCTGCTCTGTCGGAGTGTCAGTGTTTGCCTTTTAAAAGTACTGAAGCAGAAGTTGAAGTGGATTAAAATGGAAATACTTGAATAAAGTATAAGAACGAAAAATTCAGTGACAGTGAGAGTTGAATAAAAAATAAAAATGAGAGCAATAGGCTAAGCTGAGGTATAATTTTAATTCTTCCTCACTGTTTACCTCTCGTGATGAGCGGGCTGCTCTGGTTGCTGGTGGTTTTTGAAGGACAGGAGTCAGAATCGGAGTCTTTAGGCGGAATGACAGAAATCAACACATCCTTACTGATGACCGGCGGCTTCTCAAGGGATGACAGCAGTTCGTCTGCAGGGATACAAGCACAGTATAAACAGTAGGTAGACAAAGTGATGGATATAAAGGAAAAGACAGACGTACCTTGTCCCTGGATGTGAGAAATATCCAGTCCTTCCTGCAGCCGGAGGATTACCACACCAAACAGAAGGTCGAAGGCATCACTGGAATTAAAAATAAATAAATAAATAAACAAAACGCTGTACAATACAAAACCCGCTTGTGAACTTCTAGTTTTCACAATGCGACCTAACAATTTCTGATTAATTTGTACTTTACGTTGACTAAAAATGACTCCAAGTGTGATGCCGAACATCAGCTTCAAAACTGCATCAAAGAAAAAGATTAGTCCACTTTTCTAACCTTAATTTTTAACGTTACGATCGGAAAGTCAGAGCCTACATGAAAAATCTGGGGGCGATTTTGTCACAGTCCTGGGTCGGTGACCCCGTGTTTTGTATTATTATTAATCCTTGATTTCATTATGATTTGTCATTGGTAGTCTCTTGGTTTTTGCTTCTGTATTTCTAGTTCCCTTAGTTCTTTAATATCTCCTGATTTCTAGTCTTTAGGTTTCATTTATGTGCCTTCCCTGTGTTCCGTGTTGTGTCTACTCTGTGCCTTTTCCGTGTCCCACAGTTCATGTCTCGGTCTCAGTGTCAATCCGCGTCACTGTGTTATGCTGCCTGTTTTACTTTGACAGTCTGTGTCCCTTGTCAGTGTATTCTGCTTTGCTTCCTTTTTCTCATTACGTCTAATTAGTCCCAGCTGTGTTTCCCTCCTGTTTCTCACTCCCTCGTTACTGCCTGTGTATTTAAGCCCTGTGTTTTCCTCTGTTTGTTGCTGGTCTGTCAGTCATCCCCAGTGTTCGAGCTGAGTTTTGCCTGCTGTTGGTCCCATCATATTTCATGGTTTCAGGTTTGTTTTGTTAATTTTCCCATTTCAGATTTTTCTTAGTTTGGTCCCTGCCCATCTCCGCTTCTGTTTGTTTTCTCATCAATTGTAAATATAGCTCACTCACAGTAAAGTCAGTGCCTGCGCTTGGGTCCTTCTCATACCACTCCACACGTCTGCTGTTGCAGCCTTCACAGATTCCTCTTTTATATTTAAAATCCTGTTGAAGCTTGCCTCAAAAATGCCGAGAATCCCAGCATATAATTATGTTTTTGCCCCCACCCAAAAAACCCCCAAAACAAAGAACAGTGTGATTGTAAAATCGGTTGTTGGTAGCTCTATAAAAAGACACATTAGCCCTTACTGTATAGTGTTGATGTAATTCTCCACATCTCTCATGTTTCCATCACTCCAGTTGTTCTTGAAACCCATGACCAGTGTGTTGGGTTTCAGACGACCTAAACCAACAGCCTAACATGGGGAGGAAAAACATATTTGTAGACGGTGACTTTAATATAAGGTGATGGGTGCAAAAGAAGCCTTCTTCTGTAGGCATTCATACCTGCAGGAGTAACTGAGCCCCGTGCCTCAAGTTGTCTGAAAAAACCGGAGCATAAAAAGCCTTGATGCGTTTTTTGTTGAGGTAGCGCTGACAGCGGGCATAATCCTGATACAGCTCCCTAAAGTTCGACCGACGGGACACCTGGAGCAGGAGGAGATAAAGCACAAAAATGTTTCAGCCATGTAAAAGAAAGCGTAACATGCAGACCGAACAGGAGACATTTGGTACGTACAGTTCTGACGTGACCGCAGACCATGAGGCTGACATTCTTGGTGAAAGAATTCACCAACTGAAGCAGAGCGGGACGAGCGTTTGGATAACCTGCCAGCACCAAACACTGCGGCCTGTCAATATACATTTTATACAGAAGGTCAAGTTTAGATAGTTTTAAAATCAGAAGTCAGGACATTTTGGTTTAATTAATTACTTTTTAAATGAGATTAAAGTTTATATTTTAAATTCACTTAAAGAACCAAGTTTCCACTGTTACTACTTAATGCCTTTGTGTTGGTAAACGGTGCCGAGAATTAACCTTGTAACATCTACCAGGTCAGCCTGTGTAGAGTTAGAGGTAGGGTTTGGTTTGGTTTCAGTCACTTGTAGTCACTGAGTTCAGCTCCGCTCAAAGCTTCATGCTGACCTGAAGTTTTTAACGTGGTCCTCGACTCCGGTGAGGTTCTGGCAGTGAGTCAGAGCCTGGTTGTAGATCAGAGCCTGAGTGGATGAACCCCAGTTCACATCTAGAGGAAACAGCAGTTTGAATTTGAGTAGACTGCTCAGCTCATGGAGTTCAGGTGTCCACAATATAATCCTCATCATCATCATAATTGCAGCATATAAAATATGAATTCATAATAAAAAATATTCACAAGATAAACATTAAAGAAAAAAACACACAATACGGTATATGCAATATTAATATGTTAATATAGTAAGTATTGTTGCAGGTCGTGCAGGTGGGACTAATGTTAACTGCTTTGCATTGTACGTTTTAAATAATACATCACAGTTTAATAGGTAATTTTATTTAGTTTGTTTTTCATGAGCTACTTAAATTCCTCAGGTAGCTCATAAAAGATGCAGAACCTATACAGAGTCAAAACTGAATTAGCCCAGAAAACTTTCAGATATAAAGATTATGAATATGATTATTATTCTGTTCGTTGGACCTTTTTAATTAAAACACAGAGATCTCTTTTAATGTGTTGGGAGAAATCCAGCATATTTATTAATAAGCCAAAAAAAATCCTACTGGAGCAGAAGTTTAAAGTAGATAAACATGGAAACACTCAAGTAAAGAATGGGCACAACTAAAAGTTACAAAATAAGTCCATAGCGAGAATTGCATACACAATACATTAAATATGTCGGCTTTTATGAGCTCAGGTATCAGTATCACTCTCTCTATTAAAAAGCCACATAAGGTCATCACCATAGAGGGGTTTATTTTCATGCATTTTTAATGAATTAATTATTATTTTTTTGCTGCAGTTGCTCTATTTTTAGTTAAATTCCCCAGTGACTTAAACACAGGATGACACCAGTGCTGATTTGTTAGAGCAAGGCATTTTACTACAGTAAGTAAAAAAAAAAAATACACAGTTCCATGAGGGCCCATTCATTCTAGGCTGTCTTGCAAAAAGTTGGACATCCAGAGAATGGGAGGTGTCAAGTATTTAGATGTTCTTTGGTGACACCCAGCATTTAGTAGCCATTGAGGAAAGGGCCACTAAATGATGCTTCGTATTGGCGAGCAGGTCGTTGTTAGAAGTTTGGAAAGGATCAAATGTGGTGCCATTGTCTTCTTACCGGGTTTCTTGTAACTGACGTAGATGTAGAGCGCGAGGACAATGAGCAGTGTAACGAGGGCCGCCCACCAGTTAATGACAAACATCACCACGCAGCACAGGATCGCCCCCGCAAGGGATACCCACATGTTGTAGTATTTGAAGCTGGGGCGCCACCCTGTAGTGGAAGGGTGAGAGTGGAGCAGATGCTAACAGGCCAAACAGAAGGATTTCTTTAGATGTTTTTAATGGAAATGATGTTTAGTTCAGTGAAAAAAGACCCAGAGTTTTGTACTATAAACGTCATTCACCAATTTGTATACTAGCTAAAATGCCATTAAGAGATGAGTCGAGACGAGGAAGATTGAGAAGGCCAAGAAAACTTTCAGAGATACCAGCATAACCCCACAGTAATTTTCATATTATCTATAATCTAGTCATTTTTTTTTTACAGTTCCAGAGATTACCTGGAGAGCTGGCCAGGGAGGCATGGAAAACGGAGAAGTTGATGAGAGCATACGAGGCCAGGAAGAAGTTGGAGATGATTGGAGCAATGATGTTCAACTCCGCTAGTGGACAAAAGACAGGTTTAACATTTTTTTGTAGATATTTTTATTCTTTATGTTTCTTATGCAGGGGCTTAAGGTTTCCTTAAACAGCTTACCAATCAGGATGAAGGCAAGACCAATGCAGAAGGTCAAAACGTAACCACGGAGTGGCTCATTGTTCCTGCCATAACCCTTTGCAAACATACTAAGTCCAGGATAGATGTTGTCCTTACAGAGAGCCTGGAATAAACACAGCTTTTATTAATATGGTGATTTCAAGACACCCAGTTTAATAAATATAGGAGTAAAGTTGGCGTGTTAGCTGTTCTTCAAGCAACTTTGAAACAGTCAGGAGCAGGCAGATGTGGAAAGAAGTCAGAAAACAGCTGAAACACAAATAAATTGGAGCATTAGGGTTCTGACCTGGAAGACTTTGGGTGCGCTGACGAGCGAGGCCAGAGCTGAGGACAGAGTGGCTGAGAAAATCCCAGCAGTGATCAGAGGACCGAAGGCCGACACCAGACTCATAACCTGCATGACATTTGAGCATCTTTTAAAGTCACACTGACCAATTAACATCCAGAGTATGTAAAAAGTCACATGATTCAGGTATTTTGAGAGCTAGATTATAGATCACCTATTATTTAACGAGTTTAGCTTTGAAACTGGACCTACAGGACATTTGGAGAACCAGAAGCTTCCGATATTTTTGGACACTATGTCAGAACAACTTCTGATTCTTTTTTCCCCCTTTGGCCAATGTTAGTGGAGGTTGGGTTTTTAAAGTCTCTGATTTTATTGTAGATAATTGATGGTGTGCAGTATGACCTTCATTTCTGCTCTTTTCCCATTCAATAATCCACCAGTGCGTCTGTGTTTATTCTGTGTATGCCGCTCATGTGTCATTTCCACAGAGGTGTTTTCTGTAAATTCGCTTCTGTGTTAACTCTGTTCAACATTAAGGTTTCTGTCAGAGGACTTAAAGCTGTATCTGTTATTAAAACGTAATTCTTCTGTCATTTTTCGATGGTTGAAGAGCACAACACAACTCACAGAAGATCTCAGAATCAGTGGGTGCTCGTTTTGCATTTTGTTATTTTGTTGCCTTTAACTTGTGACAGGTTTTTTTTGGCGCATGATGTCATAACACTTTTACTCACATTACTAAAGTTATAATTAACTACTTTGACACTTATGTTCAGTTGAGCATCCCTAACTGGTTGATGCTTTAGTACCCTCTGCCCTACTGATGCAAGGAAAACTTAATATGGTATATTTGAAACATTATACTGAACGTCTGAATGCTAATGTTGTTTTTAAATTTCACACCTATTGTGTTCAGATATGACTTTATTAGAAATTTTATTTAATACACATGAAATAATGGTTAGAAGATGGCCCTGATATCAAAATTTAGCTAAAAATTGCTGGAAACAGCTTGTTCTTACACAGTCAGGTAGGAGGTCCTGAACGTTTTTTGTGTATTTTTTTTTGAAAATCACAATCCAGATGAACATTTTTGCACATGACACAGCAACTCTGAGATTTTAAAAGTGTATTCTGAAGCGGGACTGACTCAACCCACTGAGATGAGGCACATCATTATGAAGCAGTGGCGTAGATATTTGGCGCAAAAACATCACCCATTCAATGGAGATTGTTCCTAAAGGAGCCGATTGTATAAATCACCTCAAGAGATAATATTTTCATATCTGATGGATCTGAAGGAGGGAGGACTGCTCTACACAGACACCTACGAACAATGTATGATGTCTGTTAGCATTAAAGACGATCAGATTCATTCAGATCTGCTTTTCTTCTTCAACAACAGTAATAATCAAACTCGAGCAGCTGCTTCGGTCTGTAGTGCTGCAACATGTCAGCGCTATCAGTGTCAGTGAGCTGTGTGTGTGTGTGCGCGCGCACGTTCGTGCGTGTGTGTGTGTGTGTGTGTGTGTAGGTGGATGTTGTCAATGCTCTCATTCAGCACTGAGCCACGAGAACCTTGTGACTCAAAACAACAGTCGCTATTATCTCTGCTGCACTTTGTTTGAGAACAGCTTCGTCTCTCTCGCTCTCTTTCTCTTGCTCACACACACACACACACACACACACACGCGCACACACACACACACACAACCATCTACATTGCGTGCACATGCAGTGAAAGAGGGTCAGAGCAGCAGACTGGCTCATTCACACGCGTGTTAAATAGCATTTTTTAAGTATAACTTATATCCACGAGTTATAATAACAGCAGAACTGTGCACCCAGTGCCTGTGCAGACACCCAGAGTGTCAAACATATACATAGACGGGTCCCAACATGCAGTTTATTGACATTTAATTTCATCCATAAAATGAAAATATCTTGGATTAGATTGTTGCACGTCTCAAAAAGCCCCCTGACATACAGTTTGGTCCACATAAAAGGCATACAGAGATTTCAGTTGTCTTGCCATATATGCCATCATATTGCTCAGTCAAGAAAAATAATGCATTTGTCATGGTTGGTTTGTTGAATTTGGCTTGTTGGTTTATAGTATATAGCTTTGGTTCCTGATTTTCACAGAGGTTGGACTGTGATGATATTCAGTTTTTCATTTTAATTTTTATTATTGTTCTTGTCTCCACAGTGTTTCCCGGTCTGTATGCTCACCTTTACTGTGTGTAGTGTCAGTCTTGTCCTGCTCCTGAGTTTATAGTTAGTTTTTACTTGTGTCCTCTTTTGGCTGTCTGTCTGTCTTCACTTGTGTTGACTACTTTCACCTGTGTCTCTGTGTCTTCCTCTTTATCAGCGTAGCTTCAAGCAGTACCCATTGCTCACACAATTTATGTGTAAAAACGCTGTCAGTCTGATTAAACAGCTGTTTTTGTGGAGGTGTGTGGACGACAGGAAACGGGACAGTTTTGCATCCTGACACAGCACTGACGCCAGTGTGTAGGCTTCCACTGAAAACAATAGAAGTGGGTGATTCAATTCATGTCAAGCTGCCTGTGTGCGATCGACTTTATGTAATACAAATTCCTAAGGTTGTCTGGGATTTTTGACTGAAGTAAACAATAAATATCTCTTAATGTGTCTTAATATCAGCTGAAGCATCAATTTCCATATCATGATGGCATCCTGGTCACCTCACCCAACTTGCTGCAGCTCTAACGCACATTTTCCTCGTCATTTCTCTCTGTGCTCTGCTTTTCTTTCTTCGCTTTCCCTGCATACCTCAACCGGTCATGGCAGATGGCTGCCCCTCCCTTAGCCTGTTTCTGCTGGAGGACTCTTCCTGTTAAAAGGGAGTTCTTCCTTCCAACTGTTGCCATGTGCTGCTCATAGCGGTCATTTGACTCTTGGTGTTTTCTCTGTTGTAGGTTCTTTATTATAAAAAAACCCAAAAAACTCTTGTTGTGAGTTGGCGCTCTGCAAAATAAAACTGAACTAAAGTTTTAAATGTAAATTTAAAACAGTTCTATTCTGGCTTGGCTATACTTTAGACATTACTTACTTTATTAATTTTTTCTACTTTACTTACTACATTTTAATTGTGTTTGTTTATGTGTACTCATCTGTGACGTTCTCGTTTTTAATCCCGTCTATCCAGCATTATATTATTAAATCTCTTTTTATTTTATTTATTACACTGTAGTGTAATTGTAGTCTATTTGAAACTTTGTTTTACTTTCTGTATTTTTACAATTAGTTTTGCCCTGGCTTATAAACAGCTTGTCAGTGATCTGACTGACCTGCATGAAAAGGTGCTATACAAATTAAGTTTGACTTTTTTCTCTGCTTATATCCCGTCACATCTTTCTGGCGAGTGAAGTCATCGGTACCCCAGTTGAGCATAAAATACTTTTAATATTTCATAGCAGCAGGAAGAAACTAACCCATTTCAACCCGTGACCTTTAGCAGTGTCACCAAACAATCATCTGATTAGCATTAGAGCAAAGAGCCCAAACATCCAGCTGAGTCAAAATGAACTGCCTTTAGCCACAAGAGGAAGAAAGGATGCTGCACCAGGTGGTGCTCCAGACCCTCATTTACTTCAACTTAATCTTAAGATCCTTCCCAGTGGTGTGAGCACACTTGATCCATAAAAGATGCTCATCATTAAAAAAAAAACTAAAAAACTTAAATAGTCCCACATGTGCAGCTGGGAGCTAAAAAAACAATCCACTTACACAGATGGTACCAGCTTGGATATTTACTCTCATATAATAGAGCACGAATGAGGGCTTAGTCATTAATAGCCGTGAACCAAAAGAGAAACAAAATATATTTTTCTCTCTCCCTCCTAAAAGCGCGGTCTTGTCTTTTATTAATGCAACTTCTCTCTAAATCAACACAGTATTTGTGGAACATGGCATCCTGTTTATAATTCAAGCACCGTCCATCTTGCACTTAATTGATTAGATCTGATAATTCCTATCATGGTGTTCATAAAGTATATGCACAGTTCACCACAGGTGTGGAAATGCGTGCCACAAACTGCAATATCCCCACATTACCAGCAGGAAAATAACTTTTAATCGATCCCCACATCAAAGCAGGGTTTTTATAAATAACTTATTTTAAACAGTTTTCTGCCAACGTTATACTTGAACTCAAAATTGATCATTGTCACAATTATAGATTTAATGTGATATGTTCGTCATAATCTTTGGAACAACCAACATGGTAAGTACCAAGAGAACATGTAGTGTTAAGATCATAGCAGCAGCCAGAAAGAGAGTCTAAGCTAACCAAGGGTTGAAACTGTAACTGATATTTTATTTAAAATGACTGCAATACCTCTGAAACTTATGATTTGGCCTTTCTGAGCACTGTAACATCAGCCTGTCCGCCCTTAATGTGCATCATCTGCTTCAGCATTACCTGGAAGTCATTCATCAGGCCATATGGACAGCCTCCTTCCTTACAGATGGAAAAATCATAGCCGAGTGTGCAGGCGGCATCGGTGCAGTTCACTGTGGGGCTCACTGTGTCGTTGTGGTCACCGGTTGCATCTCTCACAATACTGGAGCCTGCAGGAGGCAAAACCAGGACACAAATGTAGATCAAATTTCAGAAACTTCATGTGAAAATGAAAGTGACACGTTTACAAAGTTTTTCCTTATCCATCCATCCTCTGTCTGTCTGTCTACCCACCCATCTATGTAAATGTCTTGCACAGGTTGACAGCTGTTAAAGTCTATCTACCTGTAGAGATGGCGACAGCGACATAGGTAAGCCCTGTGATGAGGATTGCCAACAGAGTGCCTTTAGGGATTGCAGACTGAGGATCCTACAGACAGAATGGGATACATTTTTAATTTATTGGAAAGGATGCTATATGTTACACATCTCAAGCATCAGATGCAGGAAGTATGTGCATTAAAAACAGAACAAAAATTAACTCAAAAATTATAAAGTAGTAAAAAAAGGACTTCATCACAGATATAAAAAAGTTGTGAATACATTTACATTCTAATACTGTTAAATAAGATGGCATAATATAATATTTAGATCCTGATTTTGATATAAGGTCATAGTTACAGCAGTAAATGCGGATATGTTGTTTTATAATTTTATTATGACTTTGCAGAAAAGTCTCTGTGTGATCTAGGCAAAAAGCAATACTGTCACAACGTATGACCAAAATGGCCAAATGCATCCCTTGAATTTATAGAAATGTACAGAGATGAAAAAACCCACAGTTAGGTCTCCGGAGATGTTGGCTCCTGCCAGAATTCCAGTAGCTGCAGGGAAGAAAATAGCAAATACAGAGAAAAATGTCTCCCCATCTCTGAAGTCTGGACCAAAGTTCTCTAAAAGGATGGCAGCTGTAAGAGAAAGGAATCAAGAAAGAAGAATATATAAGATAGATTATCAACACAAATCCTAACACTGAATTTAGAGGACGCTAATTCCCTCGTGAAGAAATGACAAGAATGCAGACTGACTGTGGTATCCGAAAAATCCTTTAGGCTCTTTGCTTTCTGATGGCATGAAGGATCCAAAGAAGAAGTTAACAATGGCTGCCAGCAGAATCACCAGGAGGACAATCTGAGCCTGATGGACAGTAGAAGAAAAAATATGAGTAAGAGAAAAGAGATATTTGTTGCAGTTTCTCAGTTAAAATCACTCTGTTACAAACATGAATGCTGTTTGGCGTGTTTGAATTCGGGGTGCTGGCCTACAGATGAGATGGCTTACTAATACCAGGATTTTATAAATTTAGGTGACACTAGCAAGTAACTAACTGTGCCTTGAAGTGAATAAATTGCATCCAGTAATCAGGCCTGTCAGATGCTTGATTAATCTACACCAGGATCTTTGGACATGAACAGTCCATATAACAGTCTATATGAGAGATGAGTGTACCTTCCAGGTATGAAAAGTGAGAGAAATATCAAACGGTCTTAAACTTGCATTCTTTTTAATGGCCAGTAGGGGGCGTCTCCTTCAGCTGCAAGGAGGAAACCAGTTATAAAGATTTCTGATGGACGATTGCCCTCATGGGTCCTTGGGTCATTGGGTCCTTGACCCATGCATGTATGCGTGCATTGCAGAGGTGGATGGCTCAATCCAGATATCAATAGTATCGATACCAGTTCTGGTATCGATACTAGTGTGATAGCATCAATACTTTATATCCTCTCAGTTAAGTACATCCTTAACTCTGGTGCTAGACAGACACCATGAGATTGCATTGTCTTGGTTACATGTTCTTTCAGTATTTGTAGAAACAGTTCAGTCTGGACCAGTGGGTGGGGATTTTTGATACTGTAGCCATGCCACTAATGCACAAAAAAAGAAGAACTTTTCTTATTCATAACTTTAGGTTGACTGCAGATTTGCATTCAGAAACGAACACATACACTGGCAGACCTTTTCTTAAAAGCTCCAAATCCCAAAGTTAACTCAGCAGGTTTGATGAGAAATACATAATCAGAGTCTTTAAGGACAAAATGATTTATGCCCTTTTATTGAAATCTCACTGAAGCCTTTGTTTTGGAAGTTTTTTTTCTGGGTCATTGTTGTAATTGTACCTTGGCTTCCCACTCCATCCCAGCTACAGAGATTCCCAGCAACAAGATGATGGTCAAAGTCCCAACGATCCGAATGTCATTGAGCTCATCAGTCATCAAGGCATCAACGTCCTGCAACCAATTAACAGGTTAATTCAATATGAGGGTCCATTCTCATAACACAGAGCGATTTCAGTAAGCATACCAGAGCATTTCTTACATTGAGCAACTCAACGACTGTCTCCGCAAAGCCTACGACATACATGGCCACAGCTACGGCATTGGCGAAGGCGAAGATAAGACCGATGGAGCCTCCAAATTCAGGCCCCAGACTTCTGGAGATCAGATAGTATGCCCCTCCTAGATTGCATGAAATTCAGATGTTAAGTGATATATATTATTGCTGCTGTGATACATTTGAGAAGTTTCTTTTTTTTCTTTTTTTTTTTAAGATTTCTAGTCCATTTGTAGTTTTAGTTTTGAAGTCCTGGAAGCTGAAGACCCTTTGTAAAAGTAAAAAGTCTTGTACGGGTCTCACCTCCTCGTACAAAGCCGTTGGTTGCTATAGCAGATGTAGACAGACCAGTGATGGTGGTGACCACAGTGGCCATCAAGATGATGGCAATGGTCAGTCCTGTTTTACAAAAACATGAAAAATATGTGAAGTTACAGACAAATGAGCAAAACTCAACAGTCTTCAATAAAATGGCACAAGAATGTTATCCAAGTTAAAATCTGTACAATTGCAAACAAAGTATAAAACATGCATATGAGCCAAATGGGCCTTCTCCCAGGTTATTTATCTCTTTTTTTTTGGTTCAGTTCATGCTCACAGGCACGATTAAATAAAATTGAAAGAAAAAAACGCTATGATAATATGCTAAGTAGCTAGGGCCAGCCCCTGCCGTGTTTGTACACGGGATTATGTGGTCAATAAGCAGTCTGCAAAACATAGAGGAGCTATTTTTAAATAATCAAGAGTAGAAATGAGCAGTAACACATTGTGTAATTTATCTGAAAGATTGTCAGTGTGTAGTCAGCACACCATTCTGGTATTTCCTAGCTGGCTACTGTACCTTTATGCACAAATTTAAAGATAGTATGCATTCCACTCAGGTGTGTCACTGTGTGGGTGGAAGACTTTTATCTCTACTGGAATTTAAAAGAGGCCTATCCTGCTCATATCGGACTCCATGATTTTATTCTTAGACTTTACCAGAGTAGCTTGAACAAAATCAGCCTCCCTCCTTACACATGCATGAACCAGTTCAAAACAATCCTCATTTATCTTGGTTCAGCCTCTCAGTTCGTCTTCTTTCTGCAAACAAGCTGTTTAATCTCTCCTTCCTTCTTTTTTTAGAGAAGAAGGAAGGAGAGAGAGAGCACCCTCCCACAAAAAAAAAAGAGAAAAATATTCGGATGGCTCGCAAAGCAATGTTTGTTTGCATGTAAGCCTATCATATGAACACTGGGTGGTGAAGGGTGTCACACATTTCCCCGAGTGACTAATTGTTTGTACCTACCAATTCCAGCCTGTCCCACAATCCAGGTCATTCTGATGAAAAGCATCACACCCCAGATATTCAGCATGCAGCGGATCTGCAACATACAAACAGAAGTTAGTTAAAATGTAAAAATGGACAACATCACAGCTGCCAAAAAGAAAGCCAAAATACCTGAGAAAAGGACGCTGCTATATTTATGTAGTACATCGTTTGCTTTTGGGTAGAGTTTACTGTCTTCCTTACTCCACTAACCTCAAAAACTAAAAGTACAATCAAACTATGGGGAAAATGGTTTATATGTAGCCAGCTGGCTATAAAATGTGCAACATGACAAGCAAGCTTCTACACTTCTATACAGCGCAGTCTCACTGATGCAGTCATATTCAGATGAGAGGCAGGACCTTAATAGCGCATTTCCACCCCTGATCACCACTGTGTAGACTCTATAAGCAGAACCAGTTTCTGCAGTATTTTAGCTTGGCTTACTGTCGCTTTCGAGAGGAGTGTCTCATTGTCTGTAGGGACCTTTGAAGGTAATTTAAATTTCCTAAATCTAGAATTATTCTCATATGATTCAACCTGACAGGAATATAACCTCAGAAAATACATTTTATCCTTCAAGATGATGAGATTTGATGTATTTGACTGTCTAATTATGGGACACTGATGGGTTTCATTCTTGCCCGCTCTGTGAGAAGAAAGTCTGCTGTTTTAAAACAGATTTGTTTAAGTATTTCAACACATTTAAATACCACCGGAAGAAGCGGAGTGCACATCGTGCTTTCATTCATGACATGAACACTAACCAGGACTCCTTTAATCCAACCAAACTTGACAGTTCCTCCTTTGGCCTCCTTCGCTGCCAGTGCCGCTGCTTCCTCAGCCGCTGATGGTTCTTCTCCATTGGCCAGACCATCCTCAAAGGGCTCCTGATGGGAAAAAAAATCCAGACAAGTCAGTAAAACAGAAACCTGACCAGAGCTGAAGCCTAACAATCAACGGGATTATCAATATCACTTTAAAGTTTAGAACTTGAGACTCTTGAGCTCTGATTAGACAGTCAGTGGTCTTAGTTTTGTGAGAGAGAAGTTTTTTAGTCAAAGGATCAATATATATTTTTTAATGTTTTCTGTAATGGTAATCCTAACAGAAAATCTGAATCTGTGGGTAGAAGTGAAATAAGTTGATTGACTGGTCAATAGTATACAGGGGAAAAAAAATACAAACAATAAAAGCAATGAATAAATGTGGTCTTATTGTCATTAACTTTTGATATAATTTCAATATATATTGGGTTTAAAACTTTTTACTATTTATTAATCTACTTATTAAGTGGATTCAAATTGAAATATGAGTTCTGAAAATGTAAAAGTGTTTCGTTAACTAAACTCAACTGGGTTGTAAACGTACATCTTTGGTTTAAAGTTGGCATTTCACCACAATAAGGATAAAGATGGCGTGTGAATTTCTTTTCTGTGACTTTGTTATATAATAAGTGAAATAATTTCATGTGCACTATAACTCATTGTCCATGACCTCTACAGCAGCAAATGCTAAGCAGTGAGTAATCCACAGCCTCACTCAAGCAAACAAACTGATGTCCATGTATGTGTATGCTGGCGATTCTGTGAGATGGCTAAATATCTGTGTATGTACACATACAAGGAACAATTGATGGATTCCACTAAACACACTAAAGTGCCTCCAGTTTGGCACCTTAGAGTCCATCAGATTTGATTTTGAGCCCCGTCATAAAAGGCAGTTTATCCAATTCAAGGCTTTCATTAACCACAGAAACTAGAACCAGTGACATTTATGATTTTTGACGGCATGAAATCAAGAAAATTACATTTCATTTCTATGACAAATCAAGCGAAAATCGTGAGTGAATCAGAGGCAAAGAGGGCTTGACGATAAATAGCGCAAATCATTTCATGTGGCCTTCACTGTCACTGGATCCCAATCCACTGCCAGAATGGGAGAATTTGGAGAGATGTAGCAGATTGTCCAAAACAATAACTTTGGATGTACTTTAGTGAACTTGTACAACAAGAAGCACAACTGGAAGTAGGATGACACCTTTAGGAGATGCCTGATTTTCGTGTTTTTAAATGAAGGCACGCCTAAAGGTCCCGGTGGTGCTTTGCCCAGTTGGTGTTCTGGCTCACTGTTATTGTACAATGGTGGTCTGTTACCTTGAACTGTATGTAAGGAGTGGGAGCGCGGCTGGGGATGCCTGCAGGGTCATGAGAAGCGGTATTGTGTAGAGGGAAGAGCGAAGGGAATCTTTTCTGTTTACTGAAAAATGAACTGACTTGTATCAGGTGAATAGGGAAGTGCGTAATGACGTGTTAGTTCTGTTTTTAAATCTGGGAAATAACCTTTCAACTCTCCGCGTCAAAGCAGCCTTTTAAAGTTGACGATTTTAACATGAATTGCGTTGATAATGAACTGAACTTCACCCGATAAATAAAATCTGAATTGCGTGACTTTTACTTGTAATGATGTGTTTTTAAAATGCAGTTAAGCGTGAGTAAAACACGTGACTCGTTCTTCACTCTCGCAGTTGTTGCGTTTGATGTGAAGCTTCAGGTGACCTATTTTAATAACAATTTTAATAACATTATTTAATAACGAAGCCAACAAAAAGTGTTTTTGTTACTTTATCGAGTTCGTCGTGTAGCTCCGACAGCGATGGTCTGGTCAACTTCTCCCCAAGTGGCGCAGCTGTCTGCCGGTAGAAGTCGATGTTAGGCACGGCGTCTATAGTGTTGTGTCCGAAGGTCCTCATGTAGTAAGTGTTGGAGTGGGAGTCAGAGATGTGAGTGTGCCCCGTGCCAGTTGAATGGAGGCTGACTGAGTCGCTTTTTGCCGTGTCCGGCTCATGGGAGACATCAGGTGGGAGTCCAATGTCCATCGCGCCCGAATCCATGAAGCCCACCACCCTGAACCGGCCTTTGGACTCCTCCGGAGGTCTGGATCCATCAGTGGATGCCGGAGGAGTTGCGGCAGCCGGACCGGGCGCTGCAGATGACGCTTCCATCACCACATCCACTTGAAAGCGGCTCTGCGCGGAGTCGTCGCTCCTCAAGGACGGTTTCTGACCCGACATTTCTGTCAGTGATGCACCGAGAGCCAAACGGTTTACCGGGAAAAAGCACCTGCTCCAAAACTACAGGGAAGCGGCCACATTTAATTCCAAACACGGATAAACAAAAGTACAGTCATTTACTATACTTACTATACTATACTCTACTTTGGAAACCTCTGATCACTGGATGCGCCAGGACGCACGACAAGCGTCTATGAAAGTGTTCATAACATGCGTAAAGGAGACAAAGTCTCTCTCTCACTCCCTCTGTCTCTCCCTCAGATGGTGACTCAGAAGATTTATTGTCATCTCTGGCTTTGTCTCCTCCTCTCTCTGGACTCTGGAGATAGCCCAGCACGCCAGGAACACGGAGAACAATGAGGAGGAGGCAAGAGTAGAAAGGATGGATGGGTGTCCATTACGCACCAAACTCTGGCACGTGCTCTGGCGCGTTTCAGTCAAGCGGAAGAGACCAACACGATGCTTACACAGATGAGGTTCCTCCTCATAAAGTTTGTAAATCATATGAGCATATTTATTTTTCATCGGAGAGAAGCAAAACCTCTTCAAGAGGCGCTGTTTTGGAGCCAGTTCATCCAGTAGGTGCAAAATAAACAGTAACATCATTAGAAACACAAACACAATTTCTTTAATTTACTCTTCTGTTTCATCAAGACTCACTGCCGTAAATAATATATGTAAAAGACACCAACTCCCTCTTTCCCACCCCCTCCCGCTCC
This sequence comes from Tylochromis polylepis, assembly GCA_015107715.1. Classification (NCBI taxonomy): domain Eukaryota; kingdom Metazoa; phylum Chordata; class Actinopteri; order Cichliformes; family Cichlidae; genus Tylochromis; species Tylochromis polylepis. The sequence goes on from VVHJ01045500.1 coordinate 19,184, forward strand.
GCTGCATGTGCGCGTGTGTTGGTATTAAACAATGACATTTGTAATCACTGCTGGTGACACACTGAGACATTCACACAGAGGCCTAGATACGCACGAAGCGAGGCAGCAGCAGCAGCATTAGCATGGGGAACAACAGCTGCTTTCTCTGTCGAAGCTCTTGATGCTGAAACCAAACACCGAACAATAAAAACAAAGACAGAGTTATGGAAGCCAGTTAAATCAACCTGACCATCTAATCTTTATTTAGGCTGAGGTTTGTGAGCTAGAGGCAAGACATCATCATAACTCAGATACGCTTTCTAAACGTCGCAAAACTAATGAGTGATCTTTGACTGGCATTGTCTTATCTTGGTAGCCCTGGTAACCCTGATTTTAAAGACTGCGTGTGTTTAACGGGAAGGTGCAGCTTAACATTTGAATATTAATGGGATGATGAAAAGTTTCAGAGTCAATCCTGAAAACTGGAGTATCTGAAATGAGTAACACCAGCATCAGATATAGTTAGGCTGCTGTGAACTGTTAGTTGATGATCTGATGCATTTCCCTTTCCTGTTACTATAGAAGCTCTGATCATGAAAATATTTAGTAGCAAAATGTGGTTTTCATAAAAGGCAGTGCAGAGCTGCTAATTGGACAGTGTTTGCTTGCAGTCTTGCTATCAGCTCATCGCTGGTTTTGACAGGAAACAGCAGTGTGTCAGGATGTTCTTATAAAGACTGAGGTGCAGGCGCAATGCCGTCTTTACTATGTGAGTTGTATCACTGATGTTTATTATATAAACCTGGCTTTCCTTTGAGTGTTCCTGGGTGTTTCTCTCTTATATTTTTTGTATGTTTTTCTTTTACATGATTATGCTTTCAGAGCCCAACATAATTTTTTTACAGTATTTTTTTTTTACTTTGTTTTAAAGACCATCATCATCTTAGAAAATATACATAAACAATCTTGATTTTACTTTGCATAATACTTTATACCGCTCTTATTTATCTTTAACAAATGGGATAATTTGATTCCCGAAAGTAGATAAGACACGATGTCTCACTCATTCTAGTTCAGGTGCCCAAGTGGACTGGACCATGAAAAGTACAATGACTTTATATAATGATGATGATGATGGTGTATGGATGTAACTTATGTAGATAAAAAATTATCCATCCACCCTCTTTCATTTAACCAATTCAGGGTCACAGAGAGTCTGGAGTCTATCCCAGCTGCCACAGGGTGATAGGCAGGAAACACTCTGGACAGGCCATCAGTCTGTTGCAGGGCTAGCACAGAGAGACCGATAAGTATTCACACCCATGACCAGCTTAGAATGGCCAATTAACCTAACCTAACTGTTAACCTATTAACCTATTAAATATTAAACAGGTTAAATATTAATAGGTTAAATATTAACCTATTACCAATTAACCTAACCTCACCTAACTGTTTCGGGCTGTGGGAGGAAGCCAGAGTACCCAGGATTCAAGTTTTCAGATTCATAGATGTGCTGCTGTAGGCTGAAGCTACTGGTGAACTTCCCATGATGCACTGAGCACTTCTCCTTCACTCCCCCTGTTTTATATACCTTTGCTAGATAAAATGAACTTTTTTTCTTGTCTCTTCTGCAGTTGTTTGTTATTTGTGGTCTCTCTGTGCTCCTCTTTTGTCTCCTTCCTTTTCCCTCATCCCCAATCAGCCTTCCAAGGCTCCACGTTCCTGGTTTTCTTGGTGGTCTTCCCATTAAAAGGGAATTCTTCCTTTACACTTTTTCCAAACACTGCTCATAGGGGATCATGTGATTGATGGTACTCTCGCTGACAATGTATAGTCTTTACTTTTGCAATTTAAAGGTAAAGATACCCGCACCTCCACATCCCAGTGGTTTCGGGTAAATACATTTAGGACACATTTCAAAAAAGTGACTGACTCCTCACAAAAAGTCCCATTATTATCACTTCAGGTTAAGCTTTGTCCATTAATCTGTTCAAACATCTCCTCCCTAGACAGACACAAATCATCAGCCAGTCACAGCTTTGAATCAACAAGGGCACCAGGTCATCTGGCATTAAGACTGACCCTGAAACTGTTTGCGAGCCAAGAAAGTGCAACGAAACAGTCTGACTTCTAGGAAATAACAAGAAGTTAAGCTCAAACAAGGATAAGACTCACGGATGGGAAACAGTTGTGCAAACTGTAGACGAGTAATGTTTAACACTTCTCACAGAAAAACAAAATGACTGGCCCGGATTAACAAACATTCTTAGCGCCTCTAACTGAGCCTAAAATATGATTTTATGGATTAAGGAAAATTCGAGCAAGAGTTTTATCTTTAACACATTCTCTCAGAAGGTCTGATTGGTTGGCTTTTTTTTTTTTTTAAAAAGGCACAAAAGTAGTGACAATGATCTAATAGTAACTGGTCATATAATGGCCAGTAAAAATAACACGCCTTATCATACGATCTGTGTTTACACTGCATACTGCAATTATCCAAACTTTCATGCAATGAACATCTCTGCTGAATAAACTGGAAGCAAGACTTCAGCCTGTAAAAGGTTAAAGACTGTTCACATGCTGACAGTCGTGATGGAGTGAAGCAGAAGAAGAAAGCAGCATAACACAGAAATACTTAAACACAGTACATTAAAACTGTACTTCAGTAAAGTACTTGAGCAAATGCACTAAGGTGCATTCCACCGCTGCTCCGATCCATGCTCTGACTCAAAGTGTTGGGCGCTGTAAGATTAACAGTTTATATTTCAGGGGAACTCTGGTTAGAAGGCTCTGAAAGACCCAAGTCATCATTCCTGTGCTGTTTGCATATTTCACATTTTCAGTTGTCCTTGAGCACTGTACTTTCTGCCCTGATTGGAGATACTGGATTCAGTGAGAGAGCTGATGAGACTGACCCGTGCACAATTTAATCTGTAGCGTTTAACAGCATTGGATAGCTTTTTCCCTTAACAACTGAAATAATCATTTTAAAACTGCATTTTTTTATTTACTATTTTTCTAATATCAAATATTTTAATGCAAAAAAAACCCCAACCCCTTTTCACGGTGTGTACATGTATACATTAAACAGTTGTTTCTTCACATCCTGTTGATAGATTTATTTAATACTGAAAGTTTTTGAGACATTTTAAATAACCAGTGTGACGCCGACTCTGTCTGTCTTGGTTTCTTTCATGTTACTGTTGCGAATTAATCGCTACACGTTAAATATCAACATGCCAGCGTTGTCCATTCAGTTTGTTTTTTTCACGTCATATGTTAATTGGAGCCTCTGAAGCAGCTCAAGCTCATTTAACATTGTGGGACACATACAGTCCACTTTGATCTTAAGTGGCCCGGAGCAGTGAAGCTCCCCTTTCTGCCAGTGTAAAGACATAATATGCATTTAACCCCTGAAATTAATGAACTTAATATAAGGAAAAAAAGTACAATTTCAACCTTAAGTCTCTTTTTTCTACGTGATAATGTCATGCTGCTGCAGTAAATGAAAGAAATCCATCAGCATGACTCTTTGGACTGAAATTAGAAGAAATAAATGTGTAAAATTACAGAAAAAAGTTCTGGTAGCTTACTGTCCTGATTGTCCTGTAATGCTAAAATTCAAAGATTTTCTTAATTCACAGAAAATGCCCTTTAAAAAAAGAAAAAAGAAAAAAAAGGATCTATTGAAAAAACAAACAAACAAAAAACGCTCAGATGTCTGTAGTAAATACTGGGAAAAAAAGTGAGTTTTTCTGGAGTTGTATAGTTTGTCTCTAAACATGATACTTTGGTGTTGTATGAATGGCCACGGGGAAGGTCTTTATCAGTAGCCAAAGCTGTAAAACCTGTGAGAATACAGTTAAAAGTGCAAAATTTATGCCTTCCTTAACATTTTCCAAAGCTGTCCAGTTGACTGGAGTCTTTGCTGGGCTGATTGTGGTCCCCGGGCCTTATGTTTGACATCCCTGCTCTAAAACTTCTGCAAGATATTCTGCAAATATTTTGTTTGCTCTCTTGGAGGGGAAACTCTGGCAGCACAGTGTCTCCTCTGCTTAACAAAACTTTCAAAGCTCTCAAACTCCTTCCTACCTGCTCCTAACAGGTTTCCACCTGAGCTCTTGTGGGGGCAAGGATGCTTTGAGAATAACGTTTATCTTTACCAGGCTTTACCATTCTAACTTTCGGGGGAAATTCTTAGAAAGGATCATGAGTCATAGACTTTTTCTTAGAATTTCATCAGTAAGAGGCTTTGTGATCCTTCCTGTCTCTGAGCACAACTTTACCACCTTAAAACCTGAAGTTAATGAAATCTGATAAGATAAGCAGAACAATGGGCCCATTAATGGGAGACTCAAGCCGGAGCTAAGTGTGTGATTCCTCTTCTCAGAAGGGGCGTTTGACACGTTTAAAGTCAAATCATCTGTCTTTTTATTTGTTTTGTTTTTTTCCACTTTTACTCCTGGTGCTCACAGTTCCTATGTCCTTCATTGACCCTGTATCCACCTTTATTTCTACCTTTCTTATTTTGCTTTCATGGAAGAAGCTTTAAAGTTATTCAAGTCTTCTTACTCTTTGTTAACAGCTTTTCCCAGATCACATTAAATCCATTAAAATCCAAAGAAATACTCAAACTCAAACGTTTCTCCTACATTTATATGCTGGATTTCTGCACACAACACACAGGACTCAGAACTTTGTTTCTATAACAGATATGCATGTTTTAGTGGTGTTTCTGTGATCTGTGCTCAGGTTTGGAAGAGCCCTCTGGTCGTCAACACAGAGCTGTTATACCTGTGAGGAAAAAGTAGCAAAGATCTTATTTTATTTTAAGCAAATCATTAAAAATGTATTGTAATAGGTGGTTACAGCTGGCCTTTTCTCAGTCAGTCTCTGTGGGGTTTCACCTGGAGAAGTGGGAGGAGTAATGAGCGGGCAGTCCTGTCTGGCTGAAGGAAGAAGAGGAAGAGGTGGTGCTGTGGGCGGAGTCCTGGCTGTGGCAGAGACGTTCCCGACCACAGAAACACAAAGACTCCTCGAGAGGAACCACGGGGATCCCCGCCAGAGCTGCGTTCTGAGCAAGGGTACCGTAGTTAGCAAAAAGCAAACTGAAAAGAGTGAAAATCAGTTTAGTTCAATGAAATAAAACTGAATCCATGTTAGCAATGAAAATACACAGGAAAAACTTCAAACTTAAAATTTATTTAAAATGTAGACGACTTTCGCAACAAGCACAAGGAGGCTGTCCACTGTCACGCTTACTGAGACTGCATTACATACGTGTGTTCATACTGCATACTGTACACACTGTAATTAAAGAGTTGTTTCTATCGTGATATCTGACCTTAACAAATGCCAGCCAGTATTACACCCGTGGATCCCTGATTAAATAGCCAGTTTTAAAAAAAACAACAAAAAAACGATGACAAATACTAAAACTAATGAAAGCTAAAGTGTAACAAGCTTCAACGTGAAAACGAAAACTGAAAAGAGCTCACTCTGAGTGAAACTTCATAATAGATCCTACGACTTTTCCCAGCATTCCTCATGTAATTTTTCTGTATTTAGGGTGTGCTTTTCAACTTAATACGATTTCATCTCTTAAAGTAGCGTGTGTTTGTACAAGAAGCATCATAATTATTAGACCTTTCCCATTAAAGCTGCTCTTGAATGCTCCTTTAGTCACAGGGGTCGCCTGAGTTTTACACCAGACGCCCTTCTTCATGCAGTCCCAAATGGATTTGTGTCTCCTCCCAGGATAAAGTCAGGGAGCTTTCATTTGTTGGGTGAACGTGTGAACTACTACACTATGGAGCCACTAGACCTCTGCCATAAAAAAATGTTTTAATTGTTCACTACATTATTTCCTTTGAAACATTAAGCTGTTAACGCTTGTTCTACTGGTAAGCATTTTTGTGTACAGAAAAATTACACCCTAAATTCAGAAAAGTTATGTGGTAAATGCTGGGAAATTACACAACATGCCACATGATTTATTATGAAAATATTTTTTTAAACTTCCACCCATGCACCCTGTTCTGCTTATCCAGTTCAGCCAGCTGCCAGAGGGCAAGAGACAAACTCCACAGAGCCAGATGATGGAGTCGTTCTACCCACCACACACCATGCTGCCCTTGGTATTAAAAAAACGAGCAAACAAACATAAATAAATAAAAATAAAAACCTATATAACATTGTTTCTGGCGCAAAGAAATCTGACTGGATCTGTTTTTCCTGACTGACACCTGCCTTCATCAGGAGTCTCCGGTTCTTCATGTCCTGCTTCCACGGCATCACGTAGAGTTTGGGGATCATTGGATGTCGGGCTGAAAATGTTGGGATGTGGCATGATGATGGTCTGGGAGTAAATAATGCAGGATATGAGGTGTGCCTTCTGGGCACTCTGGAGCAGGATTCATGCAGTTGGTTCAGTTTATCTGCTAGTTTGTGAAGTTTCGAGACAACTAACGGAGCTGCACTTTTGGTGCTGCCGCGCTGCACTTAGTTTTCATAAATAAGCTCGAGGAAATGGAAGCAATCACCAGGCAATCACATAAAAAAAAGGTCTCTTTTTTCTGAATTAGTCCCAATAATCGCTACTGAATTAAAAGAACTTGATTTAAAATCAATAATGAACTGCTTGCTTACGTGAATATAGTTTTCTTTGGTTCCCACGTGCCACCCTACCCTAATACAGTCTGATACACAGGGAGATGGTTGCAGCTTCTCTCCATATCAGTAGAACTAAAATAGATTCTTGATATAAGATAATGCATCTAAAATACATTCAGAGAAAAAAGGGAAAATTTTCTGATTTTACACAGATTTTTGTACAGATTTTATTTCCAGTAGCAAACCATTTAATGTACTGCATAAAACTGACTGTATTAACTTCTTCTATTATTTGCTGTTCCACTAAAAAGTGGGACTGATTTGTTGAATCGGACTGTGCAGAACGCTGGTTGGAGAAAGGAAGTAAGTCTGTACATTTAATAATACTTTACAGTTCTGTGTTCAGTGTAAAAAAAAAAAAAAAAACCAAAAAATGAA
>VVHJ01045500.1:26372-39153 GCA_015107715.1 Tylochromis polylepis
CCCCACCCCCCCATCCCCCTCCAGTGCATCATGGGTCTTGGGTAGAATTAGAAGTAGACACTTTGGGGCTGTTTGTGTAACTTCAGTCAGTGATGAAGAAGAGCAGTGAGTATTTTTTTGTTTACTACGTCACCTAATCTGTAATTCAGGAAAAAATAAAACACCACCAACTGAGGCTGTTTAAAATGTATCTCTGAGGAAAGGAACTGTGATCCCAATTAAGATTTACCAATTGGACCACATACAGTAGGACCAATGGTAAAGAAGAGAAATATTTATTTGTTTCCCCGTCACAGCTTTTACATTACGTCTGTGTTTGTTTGCTGTTACAGTATGGTCATATCATCATTTTTTAAACTTTACCTGAGCGTTTTTTGTCCACAGTGTTAGATTTTGGAAACCAGATATTACAAGATAGGGGTGTATCTGGCTGATCGTCACACTGCATGGCTGTCATGTCTTTTTCACTCTAATTGGACCATAAATCACAAACTGAACATAATGCTGTGTGTAATAAGACTCAGAACTAGTGATTGAGACCATAAACTAACCAGGAAACTGTTTACTGTGTCACAGAACAAGGAAGCGTAGGGTTATTTTGCCATAGACCTCTATGTAATCTCATTGGAACCAGAGGTGTTGCCCTTAAGGCGCTTCGGTGTTGGCTTTACTTTTTTTAGACTCTGAAGTGGCACTCAGCTTTTATTCACAGTTTTGCACAGAAATTAATCCAGAGCAATATTGGCTAAAATTTGTAGCCTTTAACTCTTCGGCCTTGCACCCGGGATGCTAAGGGATTGATTTTGGGACTAGCTATAAAAAATATATGCCCACATGAAATAAAAATTTCTAAGTATCTGAAAACTGTATAAAAAAAAAGAAAGAAAGACAAAGTTTTCTGCAAGTTAAGTTTGTGTTTTAAAGGTTAAGTTAAGTAGCAAGTCAGGTAGCAATGTAACAGTAGCTACAGCCTCTAGAAGGCAAGGAGCTGATAGGTTGATAAAAGATAGGTCAGAGAACAACTGCCTAGTTGTATCACAATCTTTCCCTAATATAATATGACCATACTGCAAGATATAGCCTGCTCACTGTACATTTTCTCTCAATAACTAGCCCTTTGCATTGCACCATTTTGTGGATTTAATTAATAGTAGCCTAAATTAATTATAAATTTTGAAAAAAAGCATCACTACATCGTAACACAGCAATTTATAGTGCAGCATTATCAAAAATCATATTTCATATAACTAATTTCAATTTAAAATGAAGTTTTAAAATCAGGATGTCTTATTTCAAGCGTCTGTTCCTTCAGCTCCTCTCTTTGCACCTCTGAGGGCAGGAAGACTAAGATGGAGAAGAGGAGAAGCTGTGCAATCTGAGAAATGACAAATGTTTTTGCACTAAATGTAGTTGCATATAATAACTGTATGTTAGTACTCTTCACTATCATACAGTTAGTATGTAAAGAGTGACTGTGAAGCGTTAAGCGTTTTGAGGCAACATTTTTGTCTGACTTTGGCGTCACCCAGTGGTCATATTAAGAACAACACAGATGACAATACATACCACATATTTTACAAATTAAAAGATTACTTTCAACAGAACATTATTTTCTGTATACAATTAATTTTTTTTGGTGTTAATTCTAACCAAAAAAGTTTTATTTTATTTTGAACTATTTCAAGTTTACCTGTAATTTATTTATTTTACTATTTTTATTTTACTGTGTTATGTATATGTTTAGGAACATAACCAAAACAGAAAGACAAAGGGGTACAATTAAGAGAGGATGGTCCAGTTTATAAGAAAAGTCTTAGAAATGAAAGAAATACAAAGATTTGAAGCCTTGGTTTGTGCGCTATTATAGCACTGAATGTTTTATGTTGTATTTTGTTAATTACACATGAGAAATGGCAGTGAGTACACCACTTAAAAATTGGGCTATACTTTTTGATTTGCTTGGGAAAAAAAAGAAACAGTTCCACGCCTGTCGCCATAATGAACAACCCTGGGCTTAAGAGACACTTGTGGAAAAATCTTGAAATACAATAGTCCACATCATCAGGCCACAGTGACATTTATTTATAAAATTAGTGGTAATCCCAAAAGGCTGCAGTTTTGCAGCAACCAAATAATGCAGTCTGGATTACAACATTCACTTCAGTTTGACCATTTAGTGTTTTTCTCACTGTGCAATAGACTGTGCAATAATCACTGTGCAAAAGACATTCTTATCTATATATTCTGTATTTATATATGTGTATATATGCTAAATTTATGCTTATGTACATATTCTCTCATTCCCCTTTAGTTTATATTCTAACTCTGTAATATGTAACTTCTGTTGGTGTATGCTACTGGAAACTGAATTTCCTGGAGGAACCCACCCGAGGGATAAATGAAGTTCTATCTAATCTAATCTAATCTAATCTAATTTAAAGATATTGAATTACCTTTATTTATGGAAGAACCAACTTTACACTCAAGCAGCAAATTCTAGGGCTGAAAATTGAGCTACACAGAATTTGCCAAGAACTGCAGTTCCTCAAGTGGCCAGACGAGGCTAGCTCTAAAAGTGAGTCAATTCCAGTAGACTCATACATTCTTCTAATTCTTCGAATTTTGGAGCAGAAATAGACATTTTACACGTTCTCCGCGGATAGTTTCTACAACTGATCCATGTGGATAGTATGTCAGGAGTGTGCTTTGTTTTACAGGTGTCCTGACACAGGAAGTTGCACCTGATGTCTGTCTGCTAGGCTTTCTCCTCCACTAATTCAGTTCACTGAACTGGACCTATCCACTGTGTTTGTGCCTTCTGTACTACTTTAATGCAGTTATGTCACAGATAATATGGCCTACGCATATGACTGTGCACTACAAACCATCCAAGAAATTTGTACTTCATTTATTAGCCTGGTATTTAGCACTAATTGCAGGTACTTGCATCTGTGTGTTGCACCCATATAGGCCATAGGTAGCCTGTATGGGTGCAATAGCTAGCTAACCAAGCTAGCTAGCATTAGCTGATAACTTAGCACTCTACCATGTTTATATTTAATATAGACATTACCATGATGATGATTTCACCAGTTGCTTTTGGACAACTTTATGAAGCCTTAGCTTTAGCATTTTTGTTTTTATTAAACAGAAGTGATCATATTAGATTCAGTCTGTGATTACAAAGTGCTTCACACAAGGCAAAACTTCGTAACAGTGAGTAGCATAAAGTTCATAGTTTGCCCGCCATAAGTTGCATGCTTGACACAACTAATGATATACAATGGAAAAGCTTCAAAAACATTGCATTGTGGTGTGCAACACTTCGTATCATGTGATGGGATTATCTCTCTGCCTTTGAAAATGGTTGGTCCAGTGTATCCTCTGCAAAATGAGGTAACAAATACATGTAAAACAGCAAGGCACCTTTACTTTTCTTTAGAGAACCTGTGCGCTTGTGTTTTATTTCTTGAGCAGAGTTCATTATTCGAATGTAAACTTTCTGCTTTAATTTTGGTCCCCAAATATCACATTTAGACAGAAGTGTTTCAGCTGGCTCAAGACATCACTGTGATCCACCAAACTGAGAAAAGTACAGTAAACAGAACATGACATGTTTCCACCTTTAAATCATCAAATGATCATTTGAAATGCCAGAGCCTGGCACAGTTTTAGCAGCTACTTAACAACAGCTAAAGATGGTTTAACTTATCAGCTATGACAAAGTTGAACACCAGGGTGTACACCCACAGGTGGGTGGGGTTATACATGCAAAACATTTCAAATTTCACCAGAGGGGGCTTTTTTTTTTTTTGCATTAATGTTTCTCTTCTTTAATAGGATTTATTTTGTGTGTATCATTATTGTTGCTGGCCTACAAAGACAGACAACAGTACAGAAACGTATAAAACTTTAAAAGAGCAGTGTGATAGCAATGTCAGGGAGTTTTTGAGAAAACAATCATAGCCCACTGAAAAGAAAAACTAGATACTGCAGTGTGTTTGGAAAGAAAAACAGGTGTTAATGCTAGCGGTGACTTCACTTTTAATTACACATTTGGAACACAAAAAGTCTTGAAATAATACATAAGTAAGTAACAAATATAAACCCAGATGTTGGGTATATTTGACCAAATATATACAGTAGTTACTGTATTTTGGCTTCATAGGGCGGAATAAATCCAGAATTGTTATTTTTTTTAATAACAAACATAAATATTTACACTATATTTACAAAAAATAATATACATGACTTTCACTGTGATTATATTGGTTTCCTGTACGTTCAGGCAGCTTCCTCCAGCAGTCTCTGCAGGTTCTTCTGCACCTGGAAGAATAAATGTTGTTTTTGATTAACTGTAAGCCGTATTGTCAGGAAACCCGACTGCAGATAAACGTATCTAATGATATCGCAAGTGTTTCTCTTGGTTAGTAAGTGTAGATTTCAAAAATGAGGCCCGCTCCTGTTTATCTTGAATCTTGTTAGGGTCATTTCCTTGTCCCCGTTGAAAGCTAGGGACTCAGACTTGTGCCAAGGTCAAACAACAGTTAGGTTCATGTCTACATAAATATCTATTGTTTTTTGCTAGACAATCTAAAAATATCACAGAGAGAAAAAAATGTCCACAACCAATAAACAGGAATAACACAGAGGGTGATTCAGAACAGTACAAACATCGTTACAAGTGACAAGTTTACAATTCTGGCACATGTGAGTTGGCATATGCACAGTTGGCACAATTGCTGTGCAGTCAGTCTGCAGGGAGATCAAGTAGACCACTGCAGATGCATAGAAAACCATAGACTGTATATAAAAGATGGAGGTAGCCATCATGACCGCGTTCTTGAGTTTTGGACTAATTTCAACCACTACTTGATTTGAGTAAAACATGTGAAGTTAAATAATGCTTATTTAACAAGCTAGTGCAATTAGCAGATTTCCATGAAGCCAATATGGAGGTGCAGAAAACTGCAGTTCCTCCAGACATGAGTCAGTCCCCAAAGACTGATGTTTATTTCTTTTGAACTGCAGCAGAGGTAAACATGTTTACAGGCCTAAGTCTTTTTTTTACAGCTGTGGATAGTTTCTCCCTTCCTAGCATTTTAAATTAAAATCAGCTCTTTCAGTAGCAGGTTTAATTTGAAATAAATATTTCTAGTCAAGTTTCAGTTTTCATTTCATATCATTTGATATTCACCCAGGATCAAGGTGGACAAGGCCTCTACAGTCTGACACAGTTCTGAGCCGTTATAACCTTCTTGCTGATGAAATTTTTCCTTTGTTTTCTGTCTAGAACACTAAGGCGGCTGTCAGCTGCTGCTTTTTGTTTGTAAGGAGACGAATGTCAGCCTGAAATATAAAAGGAGTGTAGACTGATGGAGCTCTCCTTACAAATGACACTCTGAACTGATCACTGACTATAAATGTTTGATCAATGGCAACAGGCATCCAATTACACTTTGCTCTTTGGAAACTGCTGAAGCCTTCCTGCTGTGTGGGTTCAGAGGCTCATGAAAGAAACTCCCGACAACACATTCATGCAGTTTTTAAAGGTGACCTGTTATGTTTTTCCTTATTTTTTGTGAAGTGTATACACTTGTGGATGTGGGTCTTCACATTAAACATGGCCAAAATTTCAAATAATGAGATCTGCGTAATCCCAAAGCCAGCAGCTCAGGCTTCAGACCTCTCTAAGGTTTCAGATTTGGACATTTTTTCCTATTCTTGGATCTGCAGGGTACTAAAAAGTGGAGATTTCCCTTTTCCATCGCCATCTCTGCATTTAATTTAAAGAGAGGGAGCTAAAACAGCAACTTTCAGACAGAGGATTAACTGAGGGGTTGCACCAAGGCCCCGTATAACATAAAGAGGGATCATTTTTAAAACTGTTAATCATGCAAAGCTACTCTAGTTGAGTCTAACAGTAAGAATATGGAGCTGGAAATGTGCAAACTGGATTATCTGGCATATTGTGTTATTTCATATTTCGATATGCAAATACAGAACAACAAATGACCCACACCGCTGAACTTTTCTTTAACTGTAGTCAATAAATAGATTTGGACAGTTATTAAATGACTTGTGCCTCAACCAGAAATGATTCATTCTTAATTTAATTATTAAATTATTAATGGGGATTATAGCAAATGCAGCGGGCTATATCGATCAGCACTTGATCTGAAGAAGAAAGGCAGACCAACCTTCTCCAGCTTCATCAGGTTGATGGTTAGCAGTTCAGAGAAAAGATTTGTGCCCACGTCAGCTGCCCCACTCAGAAAATTGTTTCTGGGAATAAAACACAAAAATAATCATCATGAAAATGATTTAAAATCTTCAGAAGGTTCAGCTCTATCAGCAAAAATCTAATATGAATAAATTAGAGTGAAATAAATCTTGCAGATTATTGTACTATATTCCTTGAGACCAAATAAGAAAACCATTTTATGTCTGTGAATCCACCTGCTTGCCTGTTTAGTTTGGATCATTAGTTTCATTATTTGGGACATTTTTTAAAAATTTGTTTTAGTGAGGAAAATTCATTGTGACACTTTTGCAGTTTTTTTTTTTCTTCTGTCATCTGGATATCATTTCCATGTCTAATTTCTCCGTTTCTGAGTTTTTCAAGCCTCTTTATCTAAGTTTTCTAGAGCTTGTCAGAGTCTCAGACAGTTTGACGACTCACTCCGGGTGTGTGAGCTCGGCCACAGCGCCGAGCGTTATCAGTCTCTGCTCCAATGAGATGATCTTAAACGCCAGGTAACACGAAGACAAGACCAGGGTGCACACTCTGAAGAGAAACGCAGACAAAAGTGAAGATGAGCAAAACGAGGCTAAAATGAAAATGTAATAATAATTTTAAAAAAAAGTTTTATCACTTAAAGAGTGACTGAATGATGAAAACTGAAATTAATGTGCATCTATGCATCCAATGAAGGATTCGAGGATTGACTGAATGGATAGGAAGAATCCACAGATCATATTACTGATCAGCTTAATTTCCAATTAAGAGGAGTCTGTTAGGATACCTGGGTCTCGTGAGCCAGTGGTTTTGATTTTGTTTGTTCATATTCTGGGACTTGGTGTTTCTATTATTTAGTTTCTGTATTTCTAGCTCCCTAAGTTCTTTAGTATCTCCTGATTTCCAGTCTTAGGTTTTGTTTATATGTCGTCTCTGCGTTCCATGGTGGCTCTGTCTCCCCTGTCAGCTGTATCCCCTTGTCAAGTACGCGTCTCTGTGTTATGTTTCCTGTTTTACTTTGAAAGTCCACGTTTCATGTCAGTGTTTCTAGTTTTGCTTCCCTTTGTCTCGTTAGGTCTGATTTGTCCCAGCTGTGTTTCCCTCCTGTCTCCCATTCCCTGATTGTTCCCTCTGTGTATTTAAGCCCTGTGTTTTTGTTGGTCTGTGTTGTGATCTCCCTCATCCCGCACTGTGTGTTCTGCCTGTCAACCTGCCTAGTTTAGTTGTATCTTCAGTTTAGTTAGTTTTTTTTCCTTGTTCAGCAATAAAGCTGTTTTTGAGTTTACATTTTGTGTCCTGGAGTCTGCACATTGGGTCCTTTTCCTGCTTGTCTGCACACAGTACATGATAGAGTCACAGAAGAATCCAATCCTTTAGTGAAGAAATGAATGAGTGAATCAAAGGCAGCAAACTTACAGGAACATGTAGACTATCAGCAGAGTGTTGAGAGAAACTGGCTTCAGACACCTGCTGTCAATCACCACATCAGAGCCTGAAGAAAGGTCAAGCAAATGTTGTCTTAGTTTACTACAGAAACACACAGAGTAAAAAGCCCTACGTGTGTGAGAGCAGCAATGCATTTAAAAGCATTGCATCAAAAGGTTGGAATAGACTGCTTTATCAACTCATAGAAATCAATATGAAAAGGAGTCATTATAAATAAAAGCAAGAAAAGAAGTGGGGTTAAAGAGTTATGGTTGGATAAGCAGAGGAGAACGGATGGAAGAATGGATCATATGGGCGTATTTTCTGTTAATATGGAAGAAGAATATGCAGGAAATTTGGGCAGCTAAGGGATTCTGGGATGGAGATATCTAATGCATTTAGAAAAAATATTTTTCCAGGTGACATATTCCTGTATTTGCAAACAAATGTTTAAAATGAGTTTCATGCAACCCAGTTTGCCAAATCTCCACTGCAAATGTGCAAAATTATGACCAATACAGACACACACACGAATGCTGTAAATAACAAATAAAAAATTAAGTTTACTGTTGGTACATGATAATATTATTATTTGACAAAAAGTATTTTTTTCAGTGATAAATTTAGATGATTCAGGACTACACTTATTTATAATTGATGAGTTTCTGCTCTGGGAAATCCCCGCCAGTCAGTTTGCATACACGTGTGTGATTACAGTCTGTGCTTCTTTGCACCTCAGCTCACCTCTCTGGCTTTTAGAGTTCAATGTTGTTGATTTTTGGCGTCCTGAGACTGACTCCTTAATGCCTGAGTACAACTGAGGATATTTTTATTTTTTTTTTTTAAGTTAACAGCAGTTTATATTTGGCGGTAAAAACAGAATTGGGAAGAGCTGCAGCACAGGACGACGCAGGCAGCAACGTCAACAGAAATAAGTCCAAACAGAAGGAGCTGAGCCAGCTAAACTTGTGCCGATGTTATGGCGAATTTGACCAAAAAGGGAATGGAAATAAAATGTAGGGACTAAAATAATAAAATTATAAATTCGTAGTCCCATGAGAGGTTCAGTCCCAGTGGTTTAAATAAAGTGTTGATGTTTAGACTAACACTACCCTGTCTGGTTCAGATTAAAGACTCATCCTACCTCGGCGGTGCTTGGAGTGCTGCTTGTTGTCTGGACCCTGCTGGTTCAGATGTGGGTTCTTCACTTTGTGCTGGTGGTCTGGAGATGATGCACTCTCTGTGTGCTTCAGCATATCCAGGAATGGAGGAGCGGCGAACTCTATAGAAGCGAAAAGGCAAGCATAGCATTCAAAACTGGAAACCCAGGGCCTGTTATGATTTGGGGCAGGTTTTTAATCCCGATTAAGTCCTCTTGAGAAAGACATACTGAGCATGTTTGGATAAGCCCAGCAGTACAAGCTGCTCATTTTCAACTTCATCACAGCTGTGTAAGAGAAGGGTGGTGGTGGAGTGGGGGGGGATACTGGGAAGAAAACTGAAGGAAAATAAAGAGCAAAGAAGGAAAATTACAGCAGCAACAAGTAGCACTAGTTGGATTCTGCTACTGAAATGCAAAAGTGGTTCAGGTTTTGTGAGTACAAACGTTGACAGCC
Organism: Tylochromis polylepis; assembly: GCA_015107715.1. Classification (NCBI taxonomy): domain Eukaryota; kingdom Metazoa; phylum Chordata; class Actinopteri; order Cichliformes; family Cichlidae; genus Tylochromis; species Tylochromis polylepis. The sequence continues at coordinate 35,652 of VVHJ01045500.1, forward strand.
ACAGGCGACACATGTGACGATGCACGCGACTGCTTCTAATTGGTCAGTTGGACAGCGATGCAGTACCTTCTATCTTCTCGTAGTCTGGAACCTGAGAGTCAGAGCTGCTGCTCTCCTCCATCTCTTGCCTCCTGTGTCTCATCGCTCCATCCAGGTCGCTGAATTCACTCTGCAGAAATTCACAGACACAGAGAGATTAAAGCTAGCAGGCACTAGCAGCTGACACCTCCACTGCTTCACCCTCTCATCCAAACATGATTATATCTATCATATTGAGCGTATCTATACAGAAAAAAAAACCTCACATTTTTCTACAAATTATATTTTACTTGGAGCAAACAAAAACAAAAGTGAATAATAATAATAAACATTAAAAAAAAATGGTTAAACCCAAGTCTCCAGGGTGGAAGTAGAAAATGACAATTCACTTTAGTTGCATGAGAACATAATGCTTTTAGAAAGCTGCGACTTAATGCAACTGAATACAATTTCTGTTGTAGTTCTATTTTTATGAAGGTTATAAATTTTCATTATTTGTGCGAAAGACTTCTAAAAAAAACCCCTCAAACCATCTGGAACAATATTTTATACCTTAAAAACTAAAATGAAATCTAAACTCCATTCTGTGCTGATGAGCTTGTTGCAGATGTTGGTAAAAACTGGATGTTGGCTTGGCAGTGTCAGCTAATTTTATCTTTCGTCTTAACTTCTAAAATGTATCCCTTGGCAAATATCCCATGTAATATAATAATTAAAAAGTCTGAATGCAACAGCTAAACTAATAAAAACTAAACTGTAACTCAGGATTTTCAAACAATAATAACTAAAATGAAAGGGGCTAACCCACATGGGAAATTAACTGAAAATAAACTGAACTCGAAGCAAAAATACAAAACATGTTTAGAATAAAAAGTTAAATGAAAAAATATAAAACTACAATAACTCACCTACAACCTCAACATTAAAAGTAAATGATTACATTAAAACGCATATGCTTTGCGGAGTTGATGCAGTTGTATTAGATTGCACAGGCACTCTAAAAGCATCACTTTTAGAGATTTTGGGGTGAGAGAAAACACAAAATGAATTAAAATGGGAAAAGTAACATTTCCAACATCCTGTTTGGGGATGTAGGAGGATAAAGTGGCCAAAAATAAATAAATAAATAAAGCTTTAGCCACAAGGATGTCTGGATCTGGGGTGATTGATGCTGACATCAGGAAGTGGCTCACAGGACAGCCTTATCTCTCTTGGACACAGCTTTGTTGAATGCATAAATACAACATGCAACAAACATCCAGTTGTAACATATGCAAAATGTTTGCAGTTACTAAATGATTTGCCAATTGGCTCCTGCTCTCATGCAAGGAAGCTTTTTTTGTTCTTTCTGAACAGCTTCTCTCCCCGTAGGTGGAAATGATTTGTTGCCACGTTACAGCTCCAGCTCTCGTGGATATTGGTTTACTTGGCCTCAAGTTTAATGTGGTTAAATATCTTTCTGTCAAAAAGGGCCGACAGACCAGTGCGAGGATGGACCAAAAGCACGACGCTTTCTTATTTCTTTTATTATATGTAGGCAGGATAAAAACAGTATCCGCTGTATCAGTTCTACCACAGACATCATGCTTTATGTCATTCGGCTGTTTGTGTCTGTGGTTTTGGTGTGTTTGACCCACCAGAGGAAAGCGGGGCGATAGCGGTGACCTCTGACCTCTGAAGCTGTTTTCAGCTGAGGAGGGAACGGGGCTGCTGCATGGACTCTTCTCCTACATATATTCATGTAATACATAACCAGACATGATGTGTTTAAATGATCCTCAAGTCTTCAAACTTATTTAAAAAGAAAGCCATTTTTTGTTGTCATGTTAAAAAAAAAAGGCTGTAAACATACAAGATACACAAAGGTCCAAGTGTAAGAAAGAAAACTATCTGAAACTGAGTGTTTTGTTTGAAGCCCGAGTTTTTGGCCGTTGGTCATGAGCATCTGGAACAGTTCATGCATGTCAAAAAACAAGGAAAACATAATAGGTCTGTATGGCTCTAAATAAAAAGTCTTTCCTACCTCCAGATGAGGACAGATCGACATCAAAAACTTGTAGGTGTTGTCTCTGGACAGGAAGGACACAAACACGTACTGCAACACCAAAAATAGAAAAAGATGTTTTTTGGACTACTTTTCCATATGTGCCAAAATACACTTTTTTTTCTTTCTTTTTTTTAGTTCATCAAATCGTGGTGAGAAGCAGTGAGATTTCTCTCTCACCCTGTCATTTGTGGTGGCGATCACCAGAGCGTTTGGCAACAGAATGGCAGTTTTGGTCTTCTTGATGTTTTTGATGGACACCACTGGGATGGCGATCTGAGACAGAGAACAGTTCGATCCTTCATATCAGCTTTGAAACCAGAGAAAGAGATTCACGCACCTGTAGGCCGGCTTCACTGTGCGCCAGCACACATTAGAAGCAGAGAAGAGCTGTTTAATGACCTCTGTCAGCTTTGATTATCACCATCTACACACATTAACTGCAATTACTTTCTCAGCCTAGATTGATAGCTCCAGATGTTTCCCATACAGTAACAGATGTAAAACAATCCAGTCGTGACCACACAGCAGCAAGGTGTCATCTGCACGTGTTCATGCATGCAGCAAAATATTAGTCCCTCTGCAGACTGTACCTGCAGGCTGCGTGTGTGTAAACACAGCTGGCTTACAAAATAAAGAATAATGCTCTACAATGCCCGCACAATATCACCTATCCACTTAGCATCTCCGTTTATGGAGGGAAAACAATCTTTTTTTTTATTGCAGAAACATTACTTGAATCAAGAGGTGGCAAAAGAACAGACATTCTTTACTTAAGTGGAAGTCCAGCTATTTAAAAATACTCCTGTAAAACGTCTTTACTGAAGTAAAATTGAAAAAGCAAAGGCTCTCAAATGTACTCAAACATCCTTTATTCACATAGCAACAGCCCCATGATTGTGCTGCTAAAACGAAGACAGACCTATTATTTAACTAAATTGTGTTATGTAAACTATGCTATCTGGAACTCAAGTGTCACGGTCCTGGGTCGGTGACCCAGTGGTTTTGATTTGTGTTATTATTATTAATCGTTGAGTTCACCCTAGGCCAGTCTGTGTGCCGTCATTTCCTGTCTTATGTTGAAGGTCTGTGTCTGTGGTGAATGTATTCAGTTTTGTCTACGTGTGTTGTCTGGTTAATTAGGTTCAGCTGTGTCGCCCTCCTGTGTCCGGTCCCCTCGTTATCTCTGTGTATTTAAACCCTGTGTGTTCTTGGTTCAGTGTCGCGTTGTACCCTCATCTCTTCTGTGTGTTCCGTCTGCCAGCCTGCCTACTGGTTTTTTGTTCGTGTGTGTTGTTGTATGGAAAACAACAATAAAGCCATTTAAGTTCATTCACATCTCTACGAGTCCTGCATTTGGGTCCTCCATTCCGCCTGCCACACAGCAAACCATGACATTTTGTCACCGATCCTGTTCAT
>VVHJ01045506.1:7313-18344 GCA_015107715.1 Tylochromis polylepis
TGCGCGCGCACACACACACACACACACACACACACACACACACACACACACACACACACACACACACACACACACACACACACAGAGAGAGAGAGATGACCATTCACACTAAAAACTCATCTCAGCTGGAATATTCAGTTATCCAAACATGCATGTGTCTGGACTGTGGGGGAAAACAAGAAGGCCACTCATGTCTGGGTTGAATGCATACATGCATGCAGAACAAGTTCCTCAGTTGGTTGAATCATCCAAACCTTAAATCATTCTGATGTGTGGCAGCAGTGCAAAGCACTTTCCAGCCTATATTTTCATCATTTTAATGATTGTTTACTGCCTTGTAAACTTCTTAGAAATTCAACTGCAAAACCTCAGAGAATTTATCAGCTATTGGTGAGCGACTGAGTCCATTGTCACTTGTTTTTGTTTTTTCCTTCTTTTTTGTGTGTTTAAATTGTTTGTGTATTTTTGCAGTTGCAGTTACATTTGAAAAAAAAAAAAGCCAGCTAATTAGTCATCAGACGATTAGTCATCAGCCAGTGGTAATTAGATGCTAAATACTATTGTGACCGTGTGCAATCGACTGGAAATTTGAAATGGTTGCCTCAAGGACGGCAATCAGGTGCATCTTCAAAGCAGCTTTTGTACATTAAGATCACAGTTTAATCACAAGGTTTGTGATTCAATGGAGTCAATTGCATGCAATCTGTGATAATTTGGTGATTAACTGCTATAAATTGACAAGAAAGGACAAATTTGTTGCTGCCTACATACACAAAAAGTCACATTAAACAGATATTCAGAGTCCAGAAACTCAGAAATTCCTCCATAAATTGTGATGTAGTTGCTGCAAGACAGCAATTTAACTGCACAATGACATGGGCTTGACAACCTTGGCTTTATATAGGAATATAACCAGAATACAAACAGTTGCCAACCAGCTGAGTCAAGCCTGCTATTGCAAAAAGACATGTCACAGCTGCACTAATTACCACAGGTGAACTCAGATTGATAGCAACGTGTTAGTAATCTGCCTGTGTTTAGAAATTAGATGGCAGTTGTTTGCAAACCTTAACAATTCAGTCTGAGAGGGACTGCAGTCAGTCCATGTCGGAGTGTGATTGGTTGCAGTTAGGTTGCCTCCCTCCCTGCGTAATCGCCTTGTGATCTAAAGTCGTGAACACAACTACTTGCACTCAGTGTTTCCGACAGCTGGATAAGCAGCTAACAGAACAGATGTATCGGTTCAATATATCGCCCAAACCCTAACATTTTCCAACCATGCCAAAAAGTATTACTCAAAAAAATAGAATAATCACAATAGTCACCAACAAAATCTGTATTCTTCAACTGAAATCAAGAGTTAAATTCTGACAAAGCCTTGGTATAGCTCTCCTCTGATTTTCTTAGGCTGAGATCTTCTGCATATTCACCATCTATGAAAGCACGTGAAAGGTAGATCACATTCATTGTTAATGTGGAGCTGACTGGTGTAGCCTCCTACAGTCCCAACAAGCCGTCACTCCAAAACGCCTCTCCCATTAATCTCCCCCCCCAAAAAAAAAAAAAGCCTGGCACAGAAGAAGACGGCGTACATGTGTCGGCAGGAAGCCATCACTCACAGGCAGACTCACAGCTAGCTGAGGTTATAAATGGTGAGCAGGGGCAGAAGGCTGTCAAGGAGGCCATAACACGAGGCCAAAGCAAAATCTTTTGCATACACCACAGAACTGGGATCAGGGGTAACACATGCGTATATATTGTACGAATGCACTGAAGGAAGAGCCATGAAAGGGTGATGGTGGCAGAGCAAGAGGAGGGGCAGCGAGCAGACTGATAAAAACAGAGACAGCGATGAGAGCATGAGGTATGGAGGAAGAGTCCAGCACCCCTTGAAATATTCATTTGCTCCGGGTGAATAATTGATGCAGCACAGAAGACAGATGCATGGGGGATAGACAGACAAATGGATGGAAACAGAACAAGCGGGACAGACAGATAAAGAGAGAGAGCCCAGTATCGCCAGGTAGTGTAGTTACAAATCTCCCTTTTCATCTTCTCCCCTGTCACTCTATCCAGAGGGAGGCCTGGCTACAACACCTTCTGCACCACCTCCCTACTCATTTAATACCATCTGCTTGTGTCATGAACACATCTGCTAATGGAAAGCTCAAGCCTTCACTCACCTCCTCATCTATTCAAATTTTTTTTTTTAAATATTCTTTTAAAGCAGCACTACTCATGACTCCAACAACTTCTTCATCCCCTGCACACTTGCTTCTCTCGAGTACATTTCAGTCTCAGAATAACACTATAGTTGCTGTCATATGCTGAAGCTAAATCCTTCAGCTTCTCGGTTAATAATATCAGTTAGTAATAAATTTACCTCCATTTATTACTAAGAGATTGAGTTAAATGCATTGCTTCACTGACTCAATCTTATTAGATCGCGTATGACCACCAGTTTACGGAAGCCTGTGGCATTTTACTAAAGTTTATTGCCTTATTGCTGAGTGGTTAATATTACTAATATTACTCATTTGCTTACTTTATGACTTCTCTATTAAACAGAGTTAAACAGAAGTTTGCCTGAAATCATTAGAATCTCATATCTCATGTTTAAAAGTAGCGGCAGATTATGAACAACAGAATACATTTAGAGTTTGTCTAAATGTATTCTGGGTCTGAATTAGGGTTGGGCAATTTGCTCATAGTCCAATCATCCGATCGCTGCCTGACGGCATTGTCGATGACCGAGAGCATTAGAGCCAGCATTATTTATCCTTATTACGTACCCTGTGTGCCCCCCAGGAGTGCACAAAAAAAGCGCACGAATGAAAGAGAAACACGCATACCAGGAGATTATTTCCCATTTCCAACAAGTGTTTTAAAGTTGACATACAATGCTGATTGATTTAGCCAACTCTAATTGGTGAACACAAGTCCCTGGATATTACCTAAACAGCTATAACATTATTAAGTCATGACATTTACTGGAAAATGCAGTCAGATTACAATCTGACTTAAAACTCAATAGTCAGAAATATCTTCCTTTTTTCTGTTATTTGATGATGGATCAGTACAACTGCTGCACACACAAGCACGCACGCACGCACACACACACTAACTATTGCTACTTGTGCACGTGTTCATGCAAGCCATACAGACACGTCTGTTTTGCAAGTGTCGATTATGTGTGGCCCTACCCGTGCACGCTTGGGTAGGGGAGGGGCTGAAACTGCAGTCGTACACCGTACATACACCTTGAGATTTCACAGAAGAACGCAGCATTGACAGTCTCGCCCTGAGGGATGAATTTATGATGCACAACACTGTGGATGTCTTTAAAAAAAAAAAGAGAGAAAAAAAAAAAGAAACCCTGCTGATTTCAAGCTATGAATCTTCCACTACAAGCTGCTGTTTGGAGACCCAGTTTTTATCAGCAATCATTAAAGCCGGGTTAGGCTCAGAGCTGATGTTTGCTCTCTATGTATGTTTGACGTTCATAACAAATGCACAAGACTACCAAGTGATACTTCCAGGAAGTGATTCGAAAATAGCACTGCAAGTGGCCTGGAGGTGCCCACGGGGATGACTTTCAAGGGGAGATTGGCCAAGTTTAAATCAGATTTAGATTTATTTATTTTTATTTGTTTTTTTCAGGATATCCCCGCTGTCTTTAGACAGGAGGTGGGTACACTATGGACATGTCACCAGTCTAGAGCGGCCCACCACATTTAATAAAGACAAAATACACAATCTTTATGAGCATTTAAAAACTACAGCTCCCAGGACGTTGGCTCAGAAAGTTGGGTGGACATCTGACTATAGCGTTACGCTGTACAGCAGTGCCACAGTTAATGCATCAGGTTATTTAAGATTTAATAAGCCATAATGGCAGCAGTAAGGAAATTGAATTACAGTAGTATTAGCCCAGACAGTCTGCAGTGACACCCTGACTGTCTCCCTTCCCAACTGAATTACAGAACTAAAGTTAAGCAGACTGTCTGCTCACCAAAAACGAGAAGAAGAAATTCAAGGCTACAAGTTGAACTGACAGGTCAATGTGTCTTACAGGCTGCATCAAAGCGGCCTTGTAGCATTGATTTTCTCTCTAATCCCCCATTGCAGACAGACATTTACTGACCGCTAACTGCACGACAGCCCAGTGACACATTCATACTAGAGAGGAACACATAATCAAAAATAACCGCAGTGACACAAACACACAACCGCACACACAAAGACTTTCAGTCACAGCATCTAGTCAGCTGAGAGTGACATCATCCGTGTGAGAGACAAGAAGATGCACACATGTTTGTGCTTAAGAGCTTCCAGAGACTGTTTTCATTCCCAACCCTTTAATCATCAGCCTAAACCTTCACAGCACATGCCTGCTCTCAAACTGTGCTGTAAACTGACCTATTAAAGAAGGGAGAGTTGTCCAGAAGTGACTTCACTTTGCAAAAATGCCTTCCCTCATGAAACAGATACGCACGCGCACACACACACACACACACACACACACACACACACTCTCTCTTTCATACATTTGGGAAAAAAAGAAATCATAAAAATTCACAGCCTTGAAAATCCTCCAAGAATAACACCGCTCCTCGACTGTATAGTTTTAGATGACCATATTTAGAAAACACAGCTTGTGGCAGGGACTCGCTTGATTGAGTCATATAATTTATAACAATGCACAGCACAGTGGAATTCCCTCTAAGGTCAGTCAGTACCCTCTCTTGTGTTAAAAAAACAAAACAAAAAAAACACAGCTGACTCTCTGCTGAGGTTGCTGCAGCCTGAGTACACTCAGCAGCACTGTTCACCACTTCTACTGCTTGAGAATACTTGTTATGGTTGCACCTTATATCACAGCATGATGATATGACGTAGCAAGTCATATTTTTGCATAACATTTGGCTAGACCGACAATATTAAACAATAAACAAGCAATCATACCCTAAATGATCTCATTTGAAATTTGAAATTATATACAGTAAATTACATCATAGTTCAGATATACTAGTTCAAAATATACTGTACTGTGATATTATTAGACACTAGCCTTTAGATTAATATTATTATTACTTTTTTTTAATGATATTTAGTTCTGTTATAATGTTTTGTATTTTATATTGTAGGAAAGTCTAATGGTGTGACTGGGAGAAATAAAGATCCAATGTCCTGGCAGCTTTTCCAACTGAATATTAGGTTACTGGGGTTAGATAATGACTTGACAACTCCTAACCTGAATGAGAGTAGAGTGTCAGGAAAGTAGGCTATGCACCTCCACAGAACACTTTTGTTTACGTTGGCTTTTTCTGAATATGCTCTCTGAATGACTTCACAATGCCCAGTTAAACGTGATTATATCATCACGCGCAACACAACAACAACATCTAAGAGCACTTTACTGTAAATCTACCCAATAAGTTGGTTGATAAAAGGTTTTGCTCATTTCTGCTGAGAGACAAGCCTCCTCTGTTCAACTGGGAATGAATAAATAGGACCTTATTTTAATTCTGTACATGCAGTAAGCTTTCTTGAAGTGGTGGGAATACTGAAGCAAGAGAAAGTTGGAATGCAATCACGATGGGATTTCAAGTAAAGTTCATTTTTTCTGAGGTAACATTAATACAAGCGATGTGTCCTTCGAACGCAGAGTCCCACTAGAGCCTGGGGAACTTCCTCCTTCCACAAATTTCCAACTTTTATTCATCGTCGGTGCTCAGCTTTCTGTTGTGTTCAGTCAAAGGTGTCGCATCTGAGTGCCACGAATAAATTATAGGTGGGAAATGAAATCGTGTTGAATTGAGAGGTCATTTACAATTTATGCACTTTTTTCTTAATAAATATGATATAGTAATGAGTTTGTAAGTAATTTTATTTTAAAGGAGGCAACACGCGGTGACTAGCACTGTTGCAGTTTGAGTCCACCACCGGGCCGGGGCCTTTCTGTGTAGAGTTTGTTCTCCCGATGTTTGTGTGGGTTCTCTCCGGGTACTCCGGCTTCCTCCCACAGTCCAAAGACATGCAATTAGTGGGGATAGGTTAACTGGTGAATCGAAATTGCCCATAGGTGTGAATGTGAGCGTGAATGGTTGTCTGTCTGTCTCTCTTCATTAGCCCTGTGACAGATCGGCGACCTGTCCCGGGTGTACCCTGCCTCTCGCCCTGTGCTAGCTGGGATAGGCTCCAGCACCCCCATGACCCTGACAAGGACAAGCGGAAGAAAATGAATGGCTGAGGCAACACTGCTACAGTATATGTAAGGCACATACTGTATAATCCCTCCGTAAGACTGTGTAGAGTTTTTGGACAACAGGTTGTAATGTTTCAAAAGAATCCTAAAAGCAGTTGTAATGTTTGTTATTTTATTTTGAGATCAAAACACGTACGCTACAAAAGCAGAGACTGGTTTAAGCTTTTATTTCATCATAATTAAATGCAGGCCAGCACAAAGGTGCAGTTATTAGCACCGTAGTCTCACAGCAAGAAGGTCCTGGCTTTGGGCCTTTCTGTATGGAGTTTGTAGCTTCTCTCTGTGTCTTTGTTGGCTTGCCACAGTCTAAAGAAATGTGAGGTTAACTGGTGATTCTATACTGTTAAAAAATGTAAAGCAACACTTTAAAAACACATCAGAGCTCAGTGGGGAAAATAATTGTGCTAGATATCTGTTCTGATATGGACGGGATAATGTGTTAGACACAGACCTCCACAGACTAAACAACGACACCCTGACTAACATTAGCTCTGTATGCTGAAATTTTCAGTCATACTGAATGATGTTACAGGCAGCATAAAGTTCTCCACAGCTTCTCCAGACCCTTCTGCATCTGTCATATGTTCTCAGGGTCAGTATTCCCATCTTTGAAAAGCACATGGCGCCAGTGGCGGATGTACGGCGTCAGGCAATAAGAACAGGGCCCACTAGAGGACGTTGAGCCCTCAGGCCACCCTCATGCAGTATGTTTTCTGATTGTTTTGTCAGAGACACTCGCACCATCAGTCTGCAATAGGTCATATTCTAGAGCTCCGGCAGTGTTTCTTCTTGCTCAAATGAGGAGATACCAGAACTGCTGACGGATTAAGGACTTGGTGATGGATTAAGCCCTGTCCAGCGCTCTTAGGGTAACTGCCTGTCTCCTGGAATCTCCTCCATACTCTTGAGACTGTGCTGGGAGACACAGCAAACCTTCTGGCAATGACATGTATTGATGTGCCATCCTGGAGGAGTTGGACTACCTGTGCAACCTCTGTAGGTTCCACGTACCAGCTCAGCCTAACAGTAGTGACACCGACTCTAACCAAATGCAAAACTACTGAAAAGACAGTCAGAAACGATGAGTGGAGAAAAAATGTCAGCGGCCTCCACATGTAAAACTGTTCCTGTTTCGGAGGTTGTCTCATTGTTGTCCCTCTAGTGCACCTGCTGTTAATTTCATTAACACCAAAGCAGCTGAAGCTGATTAATAACACTCCTTCTACTTAACAGACCAGATCAATATCCCAAAAGTTTAACTGACTTAATGCTATACTCTATTTAAAAAGAGTTCCTTTAACTTTTTTTAGAGCAGTGTAAATTGCACATTGGTGTGAATGCGAATGGGTCCATATGGCTGTACCCTGCCTCCCGCCTCTCTGTATAGCAGCTAAGATAGATTCCGGCCCCTGAATCTGACCGTGAACAGAACATGCAGAAGAAAAGCGATGGATGGATAATCAAATGTAAATGCCTCTGTAAATGTTCAGTGGGGGATGAGTTCAGATTACAGTGCAGCAAAGTGCTTAGTGTTTAAGGTGAGTTTGAGCTCTTTATCCTGCCGCTTCTCCTTGGTTACTGTGGATATGTTCTGAGTAGACAAAACACCCCCCCAGACTTGATGAATCCTAAAACCGTGTTTCACTGTGGGTTTGATATGCTGCACAATCGCTCTCTCTCCTGTTTGTCTCCTTACAAACATTTCTCTGTTATTGCCACAAACTTGAATTCAAAAGTAAATGAGGTTCCCCCCCCCCCCATTATTTCCCCTCCTGAGAAATTATTTTGAGTACCTGTCTACCCTCTTACCGTATTTTTCCTCAATGGAGTCTGGCATTTTTTATTAATTAATTTTTCTATCAGCAAACTAAGTTTGATGTATTGATCTCGTGAAGATGAGGACACCACTGGGCCACTGCCTTGTTTTAATTTCTGAATAAGCGAAGACTTCTCTCCTTTGTTTTGAATGGGACGGTAGATACAGCATTTCTGCTGTTTCAAGCCTTTATTTGGATCACATAAGACGGTCTGATTGTATTATCTCATCTCTGGTTCACAACGATTACAACACAAAGGCTTTTGGAATTTCATACAATATTCCATCTGGTAATTCAATGTCCTGCGTTAATCTGTCATTTTCAAAAATCTCTAGCTTCCATCCCCCAAGGAAACAGATTAACAGTGTTCTCCACAGTAACCTCAGAGCTTTATATGCCGTCTCTGCCCTGCCACTGTTGCCTTTTACTAGATTCCATACATTATTTCAGCATTATCTTGCCACTGGCAATACATCCAGTTTCCAATTTCCAAACCATTTATGTTTGTATTAAGTTCAAAGAGTCTTCTGATAAAACAGTAAGTAATATTATCTGTGACACCTCTTGAAGTCTGTGCAAAACTCTCGCAGTGGATAAAATACACTGAAGATAGCGACAGAGGTGCATAAAGCCAGTGATGGATAACCAGACAAGCCAGAAATGACGGCTGCATTGTTCACATTGAAGAGTGCTCACACAAAGGCACACACATACACACACACGCACACGCCCAAAGGTGTAGGGGTCCCCAAGCTAGGGCCAACAGGGAAGATTGAGATATCTGTGTAGTTTGCGCATCGAGGGAAAGCGAAATGAGGAGATGAATGGCCAACAATTGAATAACCTTGACCTTCTCTGCAGATATCCTTTATTAAAAATCAAGAAAAGCCCTTCTACCGGGAATAACGAAGGCAGAGAGTGAGACTGTGTGTCTGTGTATGTGAGAGAGTGTGAGTGTGTATGATTGATGTTACTGGGTCTCTATCACCTAAGGTATAGTCATGGTCCAATGGGTTTCACACTAGAGCATCATTCATTGCAAGCACCCCCAATCTTTCTCTCTCTTGCGCCCTCTCTCTCAACATACACACAAACACACACACACACACACACACACACACACAGATACACATACATTTCAAATGACTCCTGTACCTCAAATAAGGTCAAAGCAAAGCTAATAGCAACATGACCCGTTTAAACAGAGCAGAGTCACCTAAAGGAGAAGAGACAAAACAAGAAAAATAAGGAAAAAGAAAGAAGCAAAGAGGATCGGACAAGAAGAACAGTGGGAAAACAAAAAAAAGAATACAAGATGTTGAACAACAAAAGAGACGGAGAAGAGAAATTTGTGGTGAAGAGGAATAAAGAAAAAAATGAGGAATGAAAAGGATGGAATAAAATGAGAAAGACAATTAAAGATGTAGACAAAGAGGCGGCGGGATGAAGAAGAAGGATGACTGAGGAAAATGGAATCAATACAGCAGAATAGAAGAGAAAGAAAAAGAAAACAGACAAATCAAAGATAAAAAGAGGAACAATGAGAAGGAAAGGAAAGGAGGAAGAGAAAAGTAAGAAGAGGAGAAAGTGGGTAGGAAGAGAAGATACAGAATAGGTATCTATGATAAATATGTATTATATGATAGATATTTAGTCACAAAAGTGTTTTATTAGTTAAGTTATATTACATATGAATCAAGTAAACAGAGTTATATGAGAAGAATGTAAAAGCACTGCTTTTACGGGATGAGACTTATGACTCTTAAAGCATCTACTTATAAACCAAAAACCAGATATTGTTGGAAAAAGGATAAAAGGCTTTTATTTCTATGTATTATTCTTATGTGTAAGAAAAGGAGCAAAGAAGGAAGAACCGATGTAACACGTGCCCAGCCTCCTCCATCATCACTCACAAAAACACAGAGCAAGCCGCATATCGATGTGGACATCCATACGCATGAGGTGACTTTGCTTTACCCATCTGCCTCTGCAGGATGTGAAAGTCATATTCAAATATTCATCCTCATCAGTGCCTCAAGGTTTAACCTGTAGATAATGGGCTTTATTAGTCAGTCTATTAATGGTGCCTCGGCTGTACTAACCTGGGGAAACTCAAAGTGGAGTAATACAACATGGGGCAAAAAGTCACATAACTACAAGGGGCATCTGTTTTCTGTCACACCTTTAGTTAGTAGATTTTTCATATCCATGGGATTTGTGGCGACACGAGTACTTCTCGCTGTGGATTAGTTTCTCCTGATGATTGCAGAGACCAACTTTAAATTAAACCAAACCAAAATGGATGATTTCATCAAGAGTAGCGTCAGTTGTGTGAGTGTGTGATGGCCAAACCCATGGCCACACTCTAAAGGCAGTAACTCTTGTATTTTCATTTCTTCATTTGAACATAATAACACTTCAGTTTCCAATAACTTTATTGATTGGTTTGGATACATTTGTTCTATTTGTAAGCGCGCACATTTAGTTTACTTATGTATTCATACCACTTCATTATTTTGATTTTTTGACTAACCTTTGTTTTTTATTTCTTACCTGCCATCATCTCTGGGAGTTGCTGGACAAAAGGTGGTGGCCAGAGTTTGGAATCATTAAATGCAAAGAGGGATAATTGGACCATACCACTACTTCCTGCTGAAGGGGAGAATGTGTTTTCTTTAATTTAAAAACAAAGTATTTGTATTTAGTTAAATATTGAGTTTAGTGGGTTTAGTGGGTTTTGATTTTCTTCTTTGGTGTTTAGTTTACTAACAAACCAGATTATACTGCATTGTTTGTTATTTACAATTGTGTTTTGTTTAGTTATCCCTTGTGTCACAATGGTCTGATCAGCCATTATATATATATACCCTTGTGTGTCATTTCATGTTTAGATCAGTTATGTTTGTTTGAGCAGGCATTTGGTTTGTTATGTTGTAGTTTTGCCTG